>JAZHYW010005266.1:0-160833 GCA_037355805.1 Ixodes ricinus | reverse complement strand
AAGACCTCCATCCCGTTCGCGTATAGATATACGTTTTAGATGTTTAGGAACGGCTGAAATAAAAGCAATATGCCGTCATACACTACCATTAATTTCGCCTGGCCGAGCGTCTACACTGATGCCACTATACATGTATAATACAACGCTTGCACCATTGAAAAAGAAATTTGAAAATGCCGGAAGTTACGCACTTATATTCCATTTGAACCACTTATCGTTCCTCTATTTATTTTTTCACCTTTTCATTGTAACGTTTGCCGTAAAAGACTGAAAGCCTATATCACATTTAAGATCTAAGGGTCAAAACATGGAATGAAAATGTTGTTTTCTTTATTTTGTATTTGTTAGCGTGCTCTCAAAGCACGTGAAACAATGCAATTAGCTTTGTGAACGGGTTCACATATTAAGCATAAAACTGTTATGTTGCCCGTTCTCCAGGTTTGTCGAGTGATACAACAGGTTTGTAACCATTCAAAATAAAACCGATATATATATATATATATATATATATATATATATATATATATATATATATATATATATATATATATATAAAAGACGCGAAAATTGTATGTTGATTAAAGAAATATATTCGCATCTCAATTATGAGATTGCAGAAAAAAAATGGAAGGGACAAAGTTAATTTTATTCAGACTTGTGTGACGACTGAACTAAAGAGCAATTGAAGAGCAAGTCGGGGCGAATGGAAAATAGAAAAGTATAGTTATTTCGCTTCATCCTTTCCACGGACTATATGGGTTTCCGTGAACGTATTCGAAAACGTTTTGAGTTCCCAAGCATCGGTCTTTCTTCATTTTTTTTTTCTCACGCTTTTGTGTGGAAAGGTGAAACAACAACACACAAAACAAAATAAATGTAGCGTTTCGAACGTCGGAGGAATACAGCTGAACCCAACAGCGCTCGCACTCGGCCATTTTTAATTAAAAAAAACGTTACCAATCTTGACTCGCCTGATCGAGTTTGACTCTTCCTAACGATTTTTGTTTTGTTTATCTACGTTCGTTTTCGCAGTGCTTGTCCCTATACTAATGGAAGATTCTAAAGACGGTCTAGAGTTGTGTCGCAGTTCATTCAATGTCTTGTTTTTTACAACGCACGCCAAAAATTGTGGGTAAGAAAAATTTGTAAGATGTGGAGCACAAAGTCGATGTGGATGTACAAAAGTCAGCGATGGCGACGGAACCCCCGAGCGCAATCTAGCGAGGAATTGGAAACGGAATCTTCGCGGCAAAAAAGAAAAAAAGAGGCAGCTCGAAAATAAGGTTTTGAAAAAGGAGTTCGTTACAATAGGAGGCCCCGTGTCGGCACGAAATTCTGCCGCACATAGTCTTGTTCGAGACTTTGTATTTGGAGAATGAGGCCGTGTCGCTCTTCCTGGACGAAGCATTGTTCACCGGGGCCGGTCTGCTGATCAATGCGTCTCGCTTTCTCTCTAGGCGGCTAACTCCCCACATGGAGGATATTAAAGCTGTTTTTACCGCCTCTGCGGGGACAAGCAACTACGTGTGCTGTTAGGGGCTTTTGGCTGCCGTAACTCCGCCCTCGCTTCGATTACTAAAGTCTGACTTTGCGCGCAAATAAAAAAAGGCGGAGAGGTTTGAAATGCAAGCAGAAATGAACCGTCACGCACACCCCCCCCCCTCCCCCGCTGCGTTCACGCCCCTTCGCGGCGGCAGCCCTTCGGCGGTTCATTAGAGAAATGTTAACTCACTTGGCCCACCCGTACAACGCCTCTTCGCGGCGGGCAAGCCTACCCGCTGGCGGAGCGATCAGCTTAACGGTCGACGAACCCGAATAACGCCAACCGACAAAACGTGAAGAAAGGGAAGGTCACGTGGCACTCAGCGGCAGAGATGCGTGACGTAGAGAGGAGGCGTCACTGGAGCATCACGTGACCCCCGGTTGATGCTGTGCAGATAGCGGATCCCGTCCTTTCCGTCCGTATGCGAAGCGCAAGTTCGTCTGCTCCTTTGGGGGGTTGGGGTGACGTCAGAATGCTGAGCTTTGACGTGCTCTGATTGATGGATAGTGGATAGCAGTTAGCCACTAATAAGCTACGCTTCAGAGCAACGACACTTGGCCATATTGTGTCGTAAAATCATGGCTGTCACTAGAGCCACTAAATGGAGCTACGCTTCATGAGCAACGACACTTGGCCATATAGTGGCTGAAGGAAATCATGGTTGCCAGTTATCTGAAGCTTTATCTGAAATCACAGGGAAACGCTTTTCCGTCCTCCACAAAAGTTTAAAACAGTCCGCGAGAGAGAGAAAAGCAATATTGGCGGTGAGCTTCCTAACACTCGAATCAAATGCTGGGAAGAAGTCGCGCTTTTGAATCAAGGTGACGATCTGCAGTTGCGGCTCGCTCTGCACAAGCCCCAACATGGCGGCGCCCATCAACAAATGACGGGGAAACGGAGTGCCGATACTCTAAGCGCAGCTCATTTAGTGGCTCTCGCTGTCACTTATCTGTCCAGCTTTTATCTGAAGCAACAGGAAGCGCTTTTCCGCCCTCCACAATTCATTAAACAGTTCGACAAACAGAGCCATGGCCATGATTACAGAGCTTCTAATACCGAATCTAATGCTGAGGAAGTCGCACTTTTGAATCATGACGACTGGCAGTTGCGTCGTCTGCATACGCCAAATGGCGGCGTCCAACAATGTCGGGAAACGGAGTGCCGATACTCTAGGCAGCTCAATTAGTGGCTCTAGTGGGTAGGAGCTCAAGCAAGCTGCTCTGAGTATCCTTCAATCAGAGCCAATCGGAGCTCAGCGTTCTGACGTCACCACAACCCGCAAAAGAAGCAGACGTGTTCGTTTTGGACATCGTTGAGACGTGTCCTCCAAACCGGAAGTCTCCCCATCTTCACCTCTGGTGGCGCTATGTCGCCTCTATAAGTTTCTATACGTCGATGTGTCAGACTTTTAGAGGAAAGTGCAGCACTGGTGTCAAATTGATGATTTGGTGTAGTACGGCACGCGTCAATAGCAACATTATGAGTTCGAAATGCATCATATGCTCATGTGGCGATTGCTGGTGGAATAATATCACTGTCTTTGAGGCACTGGGAGTAAAGGCTGGTTCACATATCTACGCTGGTTGCCTTCGCGAGCAACCGAAACGACCGTAACGACAAAGTCACCGGGATAAGTGTTCGCCGTGCACAGCATGGCAAGCGATGCAAGGGGTAGCTTCGTGAAGCGATCCATGAGTCACGGTTGTTGCGATGTTTTGGTCGTTACGGTCGCTTTGGTTGCCGGCGAACGCAACCAAAGCGTGAACCAGCCTTGGAGCGAAAGCTATTTGTGCGAGCTCCTGCTTCGAATGAAGCTGCTGTGCAAGCGCGTCGGTGCAGTGAAAGGCCTGTTCAAAGCAACAAGCTCGCGCTTGTGATTTCCGTTTAGCTCGCACTTCTGATGAAACGCCGAGAAACACGCTGCGGTGCTCGCTTTGCACGCGTCGAAACAGTGCTATTGCGCCGCGCGCAAAACGAACGTGTCATCTGGTGAATTTTATACGGTATATTTGGCTCTGGATTGGATCGACGAGATCCAAGAGTGTCTTTGAATCCGAGCGAGGTGACCGATGCGCATGCCGAACGCTTGGCAATTTTTCCGAGCGGCGAGAGCGCGGACACGGAACCGGATACAGCTGGCAACTTCCGTAACCGCTCCACTGCAATGGTGCTAGCTACCGCCCGATACGGAGGCTTTAGCCAATACCATTCATCCATCCTTTCAGCCCTCCTGCACGTCATATACCACTAGCGCCACCGCCGCATGTCCGCATGCTCGGCCGAAAAATGGCACCCTTCAATTCAATTAAATTCAGTTGAATTTAGAGTACTTTCGCTTCACGGAGTCTAATTGGTCCAGCCTCTAACGAGCGTTCGCGTGATGATAAGCAAGGAACTCGTGCGTGCAGCCTTTGCTGTAGTGTGAAGGGGGCACCTGACGTCCTAAATTAAGAAAACATACCAAAATACACTTTCTAAAACAAAACAAAAAGGACTATAAGATGCAAATACATATTTTTGTTTCGTGCTATGTTTTTGGTATTGATGTTATTTGCTTTTAATATAAAGATAAAGAAAATTAGACTAACTTCTTCTCTCAACTACGGGGTCATTTCTGATACGAGACATTTTCGAAACACCTCCCTGCGTTCCATGCACCGATCAGCCAAGATCAGCACCGTAAGCACACTTTGAATAGGATGTCCGGGAGCCCGCTTGAGAAGCAGCAAGCTCAAGAACTCCGGGCCGATCGCACTTTACGCGACGGCAAATCAGAGGCAGGATTACCTATTGACAGGTGAGAAACTATTTATTTATTTACTTATTTATTTACCCTCAAGGTCCGAGGACATCACAGAGGGGAGTGGGAAATACAAAGGAGTAACAACAGGCAAAACAAGCACAGTCATATATCAAAAAAATAAAAGTTAGATAGAGCATCTTTAAATATGCATAGGTCATCAATGGTTCCTTTATGACCTATGCATGCTCAAAACCAATGATCAAAAAGGTTCTTTTTTTTTCTTGTATCCCTCTCACAGCCCTTCCGCAATTTTTTTTTCTTTTTTTTTTACGGGTGATTTGTGCATTGCGGGGGCATGAGATTTTACAGCTCTGTGTAAAGCACCGATTGGGATCCTGATATCTGATAGAATGTTCAGATTGAACATGTGGGTGTTTTGCCAGCACTAAGACCGATTGGTTGTTCCTGGACACTATAATAGACACTGATTGGTTGATTAATAATATATATATTATTTTTTTCATTTGTGTGTGAGCCTGGAATCTTTTTCGGCATTGGATTCCCCTTTTTAATCGTATTTGCGTTGCACCGTCTCGTGGTACTTCTTTGTCGTTGTTGTTGTGCGGTCATGGCCAATCCTGCAATTTGTGGTACTTGTTCCGATCCTATGACAACCGACGGCAGATACATTAAGTGCTGGGACTATTCTAAACACAGGACTTGGTCAGCTCGTCCATTGATCACATCAACCTAAGGGCACCTTTCTCAACAATCATATCAGCCATTATTATAACCCAGAAACTATCAGACAACGACTTTATAGCATGTCAGTTGGAATTTCCTGGTGAAGTGGGTGCTGAGCACAATTCTCAAATCCGCCAGATTGAAATAGTTGACCGGCAGCAATTTGACAAGCATGTTTCCGATTATGACTGGGTAACTTTCCAACGGTCTGTACGTCATTCAGAAATCTATTCTTATTTCGTTGAACTCCTCCAGAAATTTGCTGACGCATCAAAAAAGTTATTTTTTTGAAGCAGAGGAACTCTAATTTACGCTAGATTAACAATGGCATTTAGCTGCAATTAAACTTAAACAAATAGCTTGGAAGCGCTGCCACCGCTCACCACACAACCAAAGCCTGATTGCGACATTCAGATCAATTCGCAACAGAGTTAGCGCACTCATTCCCTCTGCTAAACGGGCTTATTTTCAAAAGCAGCATTCTGGATCTCAAAACAACGCTGTTAAAATCTGGTCATCGATGAACGAATCTCGCGGTGTCTCCCCACGCGTGCAAGGAAGCATTGTAAAAGACACCTTTGGTAACATTTGCTGCTATAAATCGTTTTAGCGTTTTCTTTGCTTCTTTTTCTGGAACAGCCAAAAAAAAAAAACTCAATGTGTTTATCTATTTTTAACTCGAACTCTGCATGCGTCCGCTTTTCTTCCTTACATGACAACAAGCGACTTAGAATCTATAATACTCAGCCTCAAATTAAACAAATCCCCCGGAATATAAGAAATACGGCTTGGTGATCTTCAAGGGAACTTCAGTTACATCAACGATTCACTCCTTTTACTTTTCAACAATATAATCCAGACTGGTATCATACCTCGCGCTTTAAAAACTGCTGTTGTCAAACCCCTATTTAAGGGAGGTCACAGAAGCAAGGTAGAAAGTTATCGCCCAATATCTATTTTGCCATGTCTGGTACAAATATTAGAGGCATTTATTTACATGGCGATGTCATCCGTTATCGGTAAATATCAAATCATGTCTCCGAGTCAGAATGGCTTTATTGCTGTCCCGAGGAACACGACCTCTCTTGGACGCGGTTTCTGACGACTTAAATTATGGCTTTCAGCATAACCTGTTCACTTGCGCTTGCTTCCTTGATGTGTCAAAAACGTTCGATACTGTTAGTCACTCCCTACAACTTAGCAAACTTTCAGCCGTAAGGTTCCGTGGATCTTTCTTGTCACTTTTTAAAAAATTTCTGCTTGGGCGCACACATTTGGTTTCTGTGAACAATGTGCAAAGTTCCGAAGTCAGTTTAAAAACTGGCGTTCTTAAGGGTCCGTTCTTTCTCCGCTATTGTTTAACATCTATGTCAATGATTTACATAGCATGGTTACAAACTGCATTGTTTACCAATACGCAGATGACACTCTTTCATTACCACGTCATACTTTGTATCTAGAAGCGCTTCAGATGCCCCAGCACTCACTCCTCCAGTGAACTTATGAACTTGTTTTCTCGTAACTTGATTTACATGAATGTGTCAAAAACAAAGCCCGTCAGCTTTCGCCATCCTTTGAAAGTAGTTTCCTTACACATTCCTTTTTCGCCACACACATCAAACTGTACCTCGTGCCACTGTGCGGAAGTCCCGTATTCTGACACTGTAATATATCTTGGAATACACTTCGACTCCGATCTTTCGTGATATTCCCATCTAACTAAAATACGTTCAAAGTTGAGAAGCGTTTCTTGTTTGCTTTATAACATCAAAACATTCATGCCCCTCGGCTTACGCAAAGGCATTGCTTATTCGTGAGCCTTTAGTCACCTGCGCTATGGTATAACTGTTTTTGGTTCATGCTCTAATTTATGGCAGACGAAAATAGACAGTATCTTAAAGGGAAGTTTGAAAAACGTGTGGTATAACTTCAATTCTTCTCATTTAGACCTTTTGAGATATCGTCCATGTCGAACTTTAGATCTCTTTTTTTTTTTTAGAAACAGTGGTGATCAATTGTTAGAGGTCTGACGACTTTAAGTCTCCTCGTCCCGTCTCACGGCAACGACGGAACGTTTCAAAATATCTCGTCCCGAAATGCTACACACAATATGGCGAAGAATGTGCGTTCGTTCCACGTTCCACACATTTTTAATTTATTACCAGCAGAACTCTCGAACCTTGCATCGAAAAAGAAAAACTAAAAACAAATGCCTTCGTCATTTGCATATGATAAAAGAAAAGTATAATTGTCCTACTTTTTTACACATTTTTGTGGTGCATGTTTCTGTGAGTGTGTCTTTTTGATGTCACTCCACAAGTCTCATCGTATGGGAGTTCTGTGCCTATCATTTTTGTGTCGATTTTTGAATGTGCCATGACCAGACGTTCCGTGTGAGTGGGCCCTTTTTGTCACTCCGCGAGACTCATCATCTGGAAGTTGTGTGGCTCAAATTTTGGCGTCGATTTTTTTACTGTGCCGTGACCAGACAGACAAAACAAGTTTAACTTTTTCCCTCCTGTCTTTAAGTGTTTGACATCTACGATTGTTTTACTAATGATTTATATTGATCATTACTACTGAAGGGAAAATTTGCTGCGGTCTTCTAGTGACTTAACACTTTTTTTTTCCTTGATTAACTATGTCACCGATTCTACCTAAAAGCCCTTGTCGGCTTTGACGAACCAGACTGCTTAATCATGAGTATAGTCCTCGAAAATAAATGGTAATATTATTATTATTATTATTATTACGGTTACTGTTATTCATTAGTTCGAGAACGGTCATGTATCACCATCACTACGGGGTACTAGTCGCTACAAGCGAGACTGGGTCTATTCCAAATGAAATGAAAACTGCCATTGTAAAACCACTTTTCAAGGGAGGGCAACGAGATAAAGTAGAAAACTATCGACCAATATCTATTCTATCATGCCTAGTTCAAATATTGGAAAAATTTATTTATAGAACCATGGCTTCTTTCGTTGATAAATATAACATAATAGCTTCTTCTCAATATGGTTTTATTCCAGGACGGGGTACACAAGCACTGCTCGAAACACTCTCTGACAACCTAAGTTTAGGTTTTGAACACAACCTGTTTAGCTGTGCATGCTTCCTCGATGTTGCGAAGGCGTTCGACACTGTGAGCCATTCGATTTTGATACAAAAACTTTCTTCTGTTGGTTTCCGGGGACCGTTCCTGTGTCTATTACAAAATTTTTCTGCAAGATCGATCCCAAGTGGTTTCGATCGATGGTGTATACAGTGCCAAAGTTTTCTTAAAAGCCGGTGTTCCTCAAGGTTCCGTTCTTTCTCCTCTTCTATTTAATATATATGTGAATGATATGTCGACCATGGTATCAAACTGTACCCTCTTTCAATATGCGGATGATACTCTCCTACTAACGAGCCATCGGTCTTATCATACAGCAATACAAATGCTACAGGAATGTACTCATAAACTCATGGAATGGTTTGAAATCAATCTGATAAACATAAATATCTCCAAAACAAAGCTGGTCTGCTTTCGCAATCCTTTAAAAGTGGTGGTTCCAAATATTCCTTTTTTCTCCACACATCACACTGCGTAGGATGTCATTGCAGTCCAATTCCTTACTCAGAGACGGTGAAATACTTAGGCATCCACTTTGATTCGGACCTTGCATGGAATTCCCATCTGACAATAGTATGCTCAAAACTAAGAAGTGTCCTATGCTTACTCTACAAGATTAAGTCGTTTTTGCCATTCGGAATTCGCAAGCTCTTAGCCTACTCTTTAGGATATAGTATAGTTCGGTATGGCATTACAGTTTTCGGCCAATGTTCTGGATTATGGCATAAGAAAGTAAATAATATCTTAAAAAGTATTGTACGAGAGGTTAATAACAAACCTACAACCCCAAACGTGAATCTTTTTCATGCCTTATTTATGCCCACCTTCGAATCACTCTTTTTGGAATCAGTTATACTAAGGCACTATTGGACAAAGGATTTTAGAACACTTCGACCTAATTCACGAGAACTGAGAACGGTTTCACGGTTTCTTGTTCCAGTATATTACACCCGCTATGGCAAGAACCTGCGATCCTTTTATGTCCCTCAGATATTCAATTCTTTACCTTCCGACTTCTTCAACTTCACATCCAAAAAGAAACTCAAAAAAGCGCTTCGCCATCTTTTATCTACCAACGAGGCCCTGTAATCCGTCAAAATTTTATTTCACAATTTTTCGCATTTCTTTAAAGAATGCTTAACACCATATTTTATTATTTTATTTTATTTGGGTTATGTTTGAGTGAATCAACACGACTTACACTACCCAGTTTTTCTGCTTCAAGATCCACAACACCAAGAACATAACATCTATCAAGACCTTCTTCAATTGTGACAAGGACCGGCTTGTGTGTTTGTGCATATGTGCAGGTGTGTGTATAGGTGCTTTCCCTTGAGTCAGTCTTTTTAATGTGTCACAAATGTTATTAGAACTGACACAAATTTCTTTAGTACGTGGCATAGTTATTTTTTGAGGCCACTGCAGATAGGTTCAGTCATACAAGCCCTGGATGGCTTTGACGAACCTGACTTGTGACGTGGACATGCTGGGGTTTTGAAATAAATTATTATTATTATTATTATTATTATTATTATTATTATTATTATTATTATTATTATTATTATTATTATTATTATTATTATTTAATGACTCGGGAGAGCCGATGGCACCGCAGAAACGCGGCAGCACGTACCGGTGAGGTCCGCGGTGCCGCGTCTAGTGAGGATGATTATGGCATGATGTATAATATACAAGATACAAGACGAGAACATGTTCTTCTGACCGTCGCGAAAACCCCTGCACGAGTATTGGAGCTTCGGTGGCATTTTAGGAGAGTCATCCAGCGAGCCAGTGTGACCTTCGGCGAGCAGTTCGACAAACGTTCAAGACGGTAAAGCCTTGGCGGTTTGATGGTGCGGTCGCTCACTTCAGTGAGGTGAGCGGCCGATTCACATCTATTGAATATTTGCGCCTATTGAATATTTGAAATGCCAAAGTTCTTGAAATAATCCGCGGGCTGCATGATGCGAACTAGGAAAGCAGTTATTTCTGAAGGAAACGAGTGAAACAACTATTGCATGGAATTATTTTGTATTTTACAGTTCCCACGATCGAACGGAAAGAAGCGACACTGAGATAGCAGCCTTGAAAGATTCTCGGTCAGGGTCATCGCCAATCAACGCAAGTAACCAAGCAGAAAGTCCTTTTTCGGAAAACCTGTTGGGCCACGGCTTTTTCCAACGGCGCGTCCTGGTCTGCGTCCAGCTGTCCATGGGACTGGTCGTCATGTACGACGTGTCCGTGCGAGTTTTCTCCTTCCCCGTTGACCACTGGTGCAAACCTCCGCCCGAGTTCTCCAAGATGAGCCCTGGCCAATGGAAGAACTTTGCCATCCCAGAGACCAACGACGGTCGGTACGACAAGTGCTACCAGTATGACCTGAACATCCTGAACCCCAACGTGTCTAGACCCTTGGTTCCTTGCGAAGCCTGGGACTACGACCTTCCTCCGGAAAGACACACCATCATCAGCTTCTGGAACCTCGTCTGCAACAGGTCTCGCCTGCTCCTTATAGCCAGAGCTTTTGAGAACATGGGCGGCCTTCTGTTGGTTCCCGTGGTCGGTCAGACAACCGACAGAGTGGGCCGCCGACCTGCAACGTTTTTCTGCGTGATCGTGGCTCTCATCTCTGGTTTCCTTGCCTCTGTCGCCAGGAAATTCCCCATCTTCGTGGTGGCACGAGTCTTTGTGGCTGCGTCGGTGAACGCCCTCAAACTAGTCATATTTATCCTCCTCCTAGAGGTGACGTCGTCAGACCGGAGAGAGCTGTATGGTTGTCTTGTGCATATGGGCTCGGTAGCAGCCTTCATCTTTGTAGTGGCAATTCACGGCTTCTTCATGGACAGGCAAGTCGTGAGCCTCATCACCATGATGCCCATGTCGTTTCTCGTGTTCGCGTTCTACGCTGTCCAAGAGTCTCCACGCTGGCTGCTAGCCCTGCAAGACGTCGAGTCTGCTAGAGCTGTTTTACTCGTCATGTCACATCTAAACAACGTCAACTCGCGCAAGTTCCAGAACCCTCCCTGGAGTGCAGCGTGCGTGCCGACGAAGAGAACCACTTTTACGTTCGTCCACCTGATTTCTAATCACGCGCTAAGAAAGCGCACTCTGACAGTCTGTTGGGCCTGGCTGTGCGTCAGCACGTCTTTGTTCAGTATAATATTAACGTATAGCTCGTTCAATAATGAATCGAGAAAACCGGAAATCAATGATGTGAGCATTGTTTCGAGCTTTGGGGCAATATTGGGAGCGTACGGACTGCTCAGACTCTGCGACCGGAAAACGATCCTGTTCCTGCTCCTGCCCCTGTCTTCTATGCTGGCAATCGCGATCGCCGTGGGCTCCCCGATATTCGGAAAGCTTCAAGTTGAATTTATGCTCGTAGTCATTTCTTCTGCGCTGCAGGCGACGAACGTTGTGCTTTACATTTATACGTTCGAGATGTTCCCTACGGTGGTGCGAGCCCTAGGGATATCCGTGGCTTATTTCTGCGGACGAGTCGGTGCCATTTTGGGATATAGGTTATTTACGATAACGGTCGACAATCATCTGTCAGCTCTTATGTTCATACTCTCGCTGGTCATAATGAGTGCCCTCGCCTGGCTCCAGAGATTACCCGAATCCAAGGGGACAAAACTACCGGAAACGTTGCTCGATCTTGAAATTTGATTGTAAGAGAGCTTACGAATAGGGTACCAAGGCCAAGGTCCCAAATGGTTGCGGGATCACGCCAGGCGATTCTGAGATGTCAATATTTACATGTTTCGCATATATTTTCATTTAATATGAACACATTTGTGTGAATCATGGCCTTTATGCTTTCGTTTATCAGATTTTTTGTTGTATAAATGATTAAACGTATTAAAATGAAAACATCTTGCGAGTGAGCAAATATGATAAATTCGGCCTGTCGAAACGCTTGCTTATTTGAATGTGTTCTGGGCTGAGGAGTCTGCGGGCTTTTCAAGATTTCTGCAATAAACAAAAGATGCAGCGACAACATTCTTGTTTCTTTTAGGAATTCGGCTAACCAGAAGTAATAATATAGATAATATGTAATATTGGCGAGTCCGGCGAAATCGACAGCGCAGAGCGGCTAGAACAGGAAGTTGTGGCGGCAGGTTCGATTCCCAGCCTTCCGAGCGAATCATATATTTACAGCGCCTGGTGGTCAAAAGACGAAGCCGTAAATGTACGTTCTAAAACACGTGGTGGAAATCGTCAATAGGTGTTACTTAATTATTGGACAGAGGGGATGGTTATTGATCTTCATGTCAAAAGTCAAGGTCATATGTCAAAGGTGAAGTCAGGTTAACTTTATTCACGCCACGCGTTTATTTTTTTTATTAGTAAATGATTTATTAACCTGGATGATGATATTGAGTTATTGAAGATCCTTCAAATATGCGATATGCGTTTCTTAGAAGGGCTGGATAGCCTTTTTAGAGCTCAGCTCTTAGGCGCCCTTTTCCGCGTATAGCGGCGCCGCCGTCGCCGTCGCCGCCGTCGTCGGCGTCGGCGACGCCCCGCTACAGTTAGCGGGAAATTGAATTGGGGTTGAGGTCACGTGACGTCAATTTCCCCGCTAAATCTAGCGGAGAAACTGAATTTGTTCATGGGTGACGTGACAAGAAGTCATGTGACGTCATTTTCCCCGCTAAATTTAGCGGGAAAACTGAATTGGTGTTGAGGTCGCGTGGCGTCAATTTTCCAGCTAAATTTAGCTGGGAAACTGGGTGGAGGGGAGGATATGGAGGAGGAGAGGAGGGTACGGAGGAGGAGGATGGGAGGGTACGCAGGAGAAGGGGAGAGATGGAGGAGGAGGAGGGAAAGGAAGAGGAAGGGAGAAGAGGAGGAATGGAGGAGGAGGGAGGAAATAAAGGGAGGAGAAGGACGGGAGGAGAGAAGGAAGGTAGGAGGTGCAGTAGGAGAGGGGGAGAGAGGAGGAAGAGAGGCATACCCTCCCCTCCGTGCCCTCTCCTCCTCCTCCTCAAGAGCTGCGTTCTAATTTCGCATTACAGAGATTTGTAAACGTCTTTCATTTTTAATGCGAATATTAATGCGAATAGCATTCTTTGGATACTTCACGCACTTTTCGTCTATCTATGTATCTATCTGGCTATCTAACCTCTTACGCCACGGGTCGATAAATAAATAAAAAAGACCGGCGCCGGCTGGGATTCGAGTGACCTTCGATCAGCAGGCAGACGCGCTAACCACAGAGCTATGAGGGCAGTCATTCAACGCACTCTAAACGGTTGTTTATATCTTTACCATAGGACGCGCTTTACAGCGCTGTCACAGCTACCGGTGCGCGCGCGTTCCATGCACGAGGCTCATTCCGCTCTCGTGAGGCTGAGCACGGCCGCTACATCACCCTCTCCCGAGCGCGGGAGAGGGTGAGCAACTCGTGCATGGAACGCGCGCGCACCGGTAGCTGTGACAGCGCTGTAAAGCGCGTCCTATGGTAAAGATATAAACAACCGTTTAGAGTACCGTTGGTTGAGACTAGCTGAGACGCCAGAATGGTCTGGTTCGGTACCATTTTGAGTGTTTTGTGCGTATGGCGCGTGCTTTGCTCGCCTTCCTAAGTGACACAAACGCACGTGCTGGGCTGCGGAGATCGTGCGCAGGGCTGTGAAAGTGTCAACAAATTTAGAATCGCCTCAAGAGTGGGCTGGCGTATCTAGAGTGTGCCGGCCACCTGACGAACGCGCATAACTCCGCACCGTTTGATGCTATTCGCATTAACGTAGATAATCATTCCCAAAGGATGGGTTCTGCTGACTTTTTTGTAGAAGAGATTGAACTTTTCAAAATATTTAAAATTGAATACGACGTCTTGATGGACAGTTTTTTTTTTAATGCGAATAGCATTCTTTGGATACTTCACGCACTTTTCGTCTATGTATCTATCTGGCTATCTAACCTCTTACGCCGCGGGTCGATAAATAAATAAAAAAGACCGGCGCCGGCTGGGATTCGAACCGTTGACCCTTTGATCAGCAGGCAGACGCGCTAACCACAGAGCTATGAAGGCAGTCATTCAACGCACTCTAAACGGTTGTTTATATCTTTACCATAGGACGCGCTTTACAGCGCTGTCACAGCTACCGGTGCGCGCGCGTTCCATGCACGAGGGCTCATTCCGCTCTCGTGAGGCTGAGCACGGCCGCTAGCTCACCCTCTCCCCGCGCTCGGGAGAGGGTGATGTAGCGGCCGTGCTCAGCCTCACGAGAGCGGAATGAGCCCTCGTGCATGGAACGCGCGCGCACCAGCAGCTGTGACAGCGCTGTAGCGCGTCCTATGGTAAAGATATAAACAACCGTTTAGATACCGTTGGTGAGACTAGCTGAGACGCCAGAAAGTCTGGTCGGTACCATTTTGAGTGTTTGTGCGTATGGCGCGTGCTTTGCTCGCCTTCCTAAGTGACACAAACGCACGTGCTGGGCTGCGGAGATCGTGCGCAGGGCTGTGAAAGTGTCAACAATTTAGAATCGCCTCAAGAGTGGGCTGGCGTATCTAGAGTGTGCCGGCCACCTGACGAACGCGCATAACTCCGCACCGTTTGATGCTATTCGCATTAACGTAGATAATCATTCCCAAAGGATGGGTTCTGCTGATTTTTCTTCCTTTTCCACCGCAGCGCGGGGTATGATTAACATTGGCGGCATAAGACAGGCACCAGGCAACGTGGCCGCTTCTGGCTCCGAGTTGAGAAAGTGTACGATACTCACATTTCTCTAATTGCTTTGTCGACTGCCATTGCCTAGAAAAAGAGCGGACCTAAAGTTCAATCAGTTATTAACGTTAGGGAGTGATCCTGAGTAGAATATAGTTATGTATAGAAATCTTTTTTATAGCTTCTTTAAGCAAAATACAAAAAGGTCGTCGCTAAAATCTTTTTCTTTGAATAAATTAAGCATTTAATTTCCTTGTTGCGTGAAACTATCTTCATATTTCAAAAGTGGTAATAAACTCAAAAAGGTGCATGCATGTTTTCTTTAAAATACGTTTTGAGTTACCAAAGCGAGAGGCTATTAGCGGCGAGATGTTTCGGTGGCGCCATCGTTCCGGTTTACCTTTCGTGACGTCATTGCCTTGTGAGACAACAAGTTCGATGGTGTTGTAATGGGCATAATGGAAAGCCTGAAAATCGTGGTGCTCTCAAAGCAACACTGCCAACATCGTCAATCCGTTGCAGTTCCTTACGTTCACTCTTATTTCCGTCAATGAAACATCAGCTGCAGCGTCATAGTCAGCATTCGGCCAATTGTGGTGGACCGAGCCGCAGCGACACTTTCGTTCGCTCACGTCGCCAATACTCGATATGAGTTCCATAGGTTCAGATTTGCCTTATACTTCGTTTCAGCTTGGGTCCAGACGCAGCCGATGCTACGAGCGCGAGCGTGTGGCCCTGGATAGTGCTTGCATATGCACGAGCCGCGTGCTTGGCAGGGACGCAGAAAGCCCGGAGCTCGCGCTTGTAGCATTGCGCTCTGCACTGGACCCAAGCTGAAACGAAGTATAGAAAGCTTGCACACGACTTTTAGAGCGCAGCTCTTAGGCGCCCGTTTCTGAAGCTTGGCGGCGCCGCCGTCGGAGTCGGCGTAACCGCACGCGTTGCATCATGGGAATAATGCAAGCGGGCGTAACTTCGCGATACAGTATGTAAAAAGTTTCCCGCTAAATATAGCGGGAAAATTTTTGCTAAATGTTCCCTAAATTTTGCGAGAAACTTTTCCCGCTAAATTTAGCAAAACATTTTTCGCTAAATTTCCCCGCTACATTTGGTGGGGAAATTTTTCTGCTAAAGCTAACGGAAAAATGTTTCAGTTAAATTTTTCAGAAAACCTTTTTCACTAACTTTAGCGGTAGCATCGCCACGCTAAATTTAAAAGGTAACATTTCCACGCTAAATTTATCGAAAAAATTTCCCACAATATTTAGCGGAAAAAATTTCCCCGCTAAATTTAGTGGAACAATTTTGCCGCTAAATTTAGCGGAAACAATTCCCCGCTAAATTTAGAGGGGAATTGTTTCCCGCTAAATTTAGCAGGAAATCTTGTTTGCTAAATTTAGCGGAAAAATTTCACGCTAAATTTAGCGGAAAATTTTTCCCTTTAAATTTAGCGGGAAAGTTTTCTCGCTAAATATACCTGAAAAATGTTACCGCTAAATTTAGCGGGGAAATGGTATCGCTAAATTTAACGGAAACATTTACCCGCTAAATATAGCAGAAACATTCTCCGCTAAATTTAGCGTAAAAATTTTCGAACTCAATTTTGCGAGAAACTTAGGGAACATTTTCGCTAAATGGGAGGAAAGCACGAGAGGAGGAGGAGAGGGGAGGAGGGGAATACGCTCCTCTCCGTACCCTCCCCTCCTCCTCCTCAAGAGCTGCGCTTTAATTCCGCATTACAAAAAAATTGTAAACGTCTTTCATTTCTTTTAATATCTGCAGGGACACATTGATTGGATCAATTTCACAAAATTTTTCTGTCATGGATGGTTTTAAAATTGTGCGGCACTTTTTGCTAGTGTCTCCCTGTAACTTTAAGTTCGGAATTCAAAAGAATCCCGAAAACAATTGCAATTTACGTTTTTAACAATGATTAAACATCCTTTTGAACATATCCTTATAAAGGTTAGGTTATGTCCTGTGTTTTTTGTCCCGTGTCACTCAACTATATTGAGTACGCTTGCGTTGCATTCCTACAGGATATTGCAATATGTGGCGAAACGTGAAAGAAGGGAGCATTTTCGCTCAAACAGAAAGTTAAGCTAGGGCTTGGTTTACATGAAAGCGATCGTAGCGCATCAAATCAAGTAGGGACCAATCACACGCACCCTATCTCCCTACTTTATCCTCTTCCACCCATCTACTACCAATCAAAATAGTCAAATCTTCGATTCGACGCGCCACGGTCGCATTCATGTAAACGCAGCGTACAGCCTCCAGATTGCTTAAAGGGATGCTGAACCGAAATTTTGGGTGGAAATTCTTGGTCGCAATGGCATACATAGCATGTCCTTTACTTCTAAATGACGTTGTTTTGAGCGAGAAGGCGTATAAAATTGAATAAACACGAAAAATACAATTTTACGCGACCCCTGGTGAGCGTCGTGGAAAGCTCGCTTCGTGACGTGCGCATTCTCATTCGCCTCAAAAGACAGACGGAGCCAAGCCAAGCCAGGCGCTAAGCCGGGTGGCGTTTGTTATTGTTAGTACCACGCGGGCTCTGCCCCATATTTTGGATTTCCGCGACCTCGGCTGGTCGGCGTTCGGCATTGCCTTTTGCGATCTCTTTACTAGTATGGCGACGTATAAAATCGTCGGCAGCAGCAGTAGCAGCAGCCTCAGCAGCCGCAGCAGCAGCAGGAGCAGCAGCACCAGCAGTTCCGCGGCATAACTTCCAAAACACCAGTACCAGCCGCTTTGAGAACAGCCGCCGAGCGAAGAATCAAGGCGAGCACCAACGAACGAGGAGAATGCGCGGAGGCACCAGGGGCGCTGGGGGCGCCGAGAATGCGCACGTCAGTTCCGCTACGCCTGCTCTCAGAAGGACTTGCTCGCGCCGGCGGCTTCCGGCCGAGGATTCGCTCTTAATTCAAAGAAATACAATAATTCGGGCACCATCCGTCTGATTGAATATCGTTTTTAGGTACAGTACCATCCCGTGAAGCCCGCTCGGGCAATAATTATGAGATTTCAAATATCGGTTCAGCATCCCTTTAAAGGGGCGATGCAACGATTTTTGTACTTTGCGCAAATACCGCTTAGAACGGATCCCTGACGGTAATGACCTATGAAACACGCGTTCGTTTTTCACCCCACGCAATAGAAGTTCCGGAAAAAATTATAGAAAACGAGCAGCGTTCACCCCCTCAACTCGCAGCCAGAACAAGCGGCCACGTGATCTGGAGCCGATTATATGCCGCCAATGTTGATCATAGCCACGCGCTGGGGTTGGCAAAGCACAGGACACGCGCTGAGTTCCAGACATTGTTATGGCTCGGATATTGTCGTCGTTGCAGCGATTGGACACGGGCCACTACCCGAATGCTTCTCGAGCTAGTAATTATCACGAGCCCAAATCGAGTGCCCACGCAATGCTCGGGTCCAATCTATGAACCGCATTCAAATATCGTCACTGGGGTGTACTGCGATCCCCACGTTACGTCATCAAATTTTGCAAAAGAGAGATTGAATGAAAATGATCGCTTTTGTCCTTGAAATTACACCGCAACAAGGGCGTTTCTTGGCCAGTGGCGTTGCGTGCGAGTATCCTTGAGTCCCACTAGTGCCAGTAAGCTCGTGTAAAGTGAAAAACATTCCAACTGAATATTGTTGCATTGCTCCTTTAACAATAGTGAGCTTTTGTATTGTGTGTACGAGCAAACGCAAGTGCTGTGCGTTTGCAGAAAGCGTTGCCTGCTGCACGCTGTGCATGCGCGAAGTCGCCATGCGCCAATATAAGGCCGCGGTTCGGGCTCCGCGCACGCGCAGTGTGGAACACGCAACGCTCACGCAAAAGCACAGCGCTTGCGTTCGCTCCGTATATGGAGTACTCAAACTCCCTAATATCGTGCGAACGCCGACCGGTCGGTAGGTCAGCTCCTTACCGCGGCGTGAGACAGCAGGTGGCTCGAAACTCGTCAAGCACAAAGTTGGGGCCGAAGTTCGCGAAGCACACCGATTGGCCTATCACGACGATGACTTCGCGGTTTCTTTCGCCGGAGGCCCATCGGCGCGCTCCGCGAAGTTCTGGCTCCAACTTTGTGTTTGACGAGTGTAGGGCCCCAGGTCGGCTAGACTATACGCGCGTGTGGCAGAAGGCAGACGCCTAGCCTCGCTGACTTGCTTTTTCACGCCGCGAGAAGGCGCTCTACCAGCCGGTCGGCGTTCGCGCGATATTGCTAAAAATTTCTGAGGCTGCACGTAAACCAATCGAAGTTGGATGAAATAAAGTCTTGTTTTTCTAGGTCTTTTTTTTTTACGATGCTGAGCTTAAGCTTAAGATACTTCTCTGTACTTTTATTTGAAAATAATAAGTGGAACGCACGACGATAACAACTCTAGTTACTTGTTCCATGGTGGCAGTCTTGTTCCATGGCGACTGCCAAACCATTGCAAAAATTATGTAAACTTTAGCGTTGATTGTAGATTGTTGAGGCGGTTCACGGCGTACCATCGGCACCAATGTGAAAAGAAACAGTCCACCATTTTTATTTCCGGTTTCTACAGCTCTCACAACCTTCGTTATTACACTCAGCCTGTCAAACAGTCTGTAGTTTGGGATCTAAACTATTTTCTATAGACCTAATCGGGACCATAACATCTTCCGAAATTTGTAGGTACGTCAAAAAAGCAAGGATGTCTGTTCCCTTTCGTATAGTTGCTATACATTCCTGACTGCGTAAAAAGTGCACTCGTTCCGCCCGTCTCCGAAGCCAGATTTTATCTTAGTTGAGAAATTAGTACAGAAACAAATAATTAGCCTCTAAAGTTTAGTCCTTTCAATTCATGTCTTCATTTTGTTTAGACTACTTTTAAGAATCGGTATACTCGTTCTTATTCAGTCTAACAGCACCATTGAAACAGTGTTTCTAGAAATCCCTGAGGACACATATTCACCCTACAATTTCTGCATGTCGACATTTCGCCAAGTGACGTCGTATCTTTTTATGACGCTGTCAACAAAGGACAGTGAAGAATCAGTGATGGAATTTTTAAAAGAAAGAAAAAAAATGCAACGGAAAAGACTTTGTCTCTCGGGGTTACAAATCCTTTCCATTCGTGTCAAGCAGACGAGAAATGCGCGAAGCACTACCGACGCGTTGACAGCCATGACGAAGAGAATAGACCATATATGTAAAGTCCCTTCGTGTTCGTGTTTGTGCTTGACAAGTAGCCACAAAAAATGCTGCAAAAAACGATGCCTGCGCCTCGTGGAAGTGAATGGCGGTGCAGCACTTAGCTCCAGGCACGGTATTGAGCGTTAAATCGCACGATACACGCACAGCTGCAATCTGATCTACTTTTCTAATAAACCTTCCACTGGTGATTGTGTTCTATATGCAGGGTGTCACAAAAAAATCTTCACAGAGTTTTTTCACCGCAAAAAATAAACTAGCGCATTGCCGAACGCTCATTCTCCGCCCAAAGTGGCGCTAGAGCGTCACAACCAGATGCCAAAGTTTCAGCCCGATCCGATAACTTAATCAAAAGTTATAAGTGATTTTCTGAAAAGTTCAATGGGAAAATGGAGCTCATTTCTTCCCATTTTCGGTTTCTGGTGCCATAGAGCCCCATGTATTTGAAAACTCCGTCGGCCGCCATTTTCCCATTGAAATTTTCAGAAAATCACTTATAACTTTTGATCAAGTTATCGGATCGGGCTGAAACTTTGGCATCTTGTTGTGACTTCTAGCGCTACCTTTGGGCGGAGAATGAGCGTTCGGCGATGCCTAGTTTGTTTACGCGGTAAAAAGACCATGTAATTTTTTTTGTGACACGCTGTAGAAAAGTTTGTAACTAGACCGACAACATCTATCCTTCAATCTGATGTTAATAATATGTCTGTGTGGTGTAAACCTTGGCTAATGAAACTAAATATTAGTAAGTGCGGCAATTTCCTCGCTACTACCCGTTTCGGAGAATGACACAACGCACTGGTTCAACAACACGTAGACATTTAATTACTGTTATCGCCCGCGCCGCGAACCCAAGAGCCCCCGCGCATACGCTGCTGCGGCCTTTTATCAGCGGCCGAGCACCGCCCGCGTGGCCAATTGCCCTTGGCCCCCTCGCGCTGAAAATGACCACTGACGATTTAGCAGGCGGGCAACCTGGGCCAACGCTTTTGATCCCCAAGTGGCCCACAAGTGTAAGGTAATGAGAGTCACTAGGTCGACCCCCCCCCCCCCCCCACACCAATCTTACTCATATACTTATTTTCTTCTTTCGTTTTTTCGTATAAGTCTATTAGGGTTCACAACACCCATAACCTTCCTGGCAAACACACATTGAATATATTGCGAATCATGCTAGCCGCATGCATGGTATCCTTCGCCGTTGTACAAAACCCTCTCTCGTGCGCTCGGGGGATCGGTGGCCGAGTGGGCGAACGCACACCAGCTCGAAGCACATGGAGCGAAAGCTCGCGCTGCAGAACCCAGGATACTGCGTTCAATCCCCACCCCTGCCCGTTTCGATCAGGATGAGCATCGTGCCGGCGTGTGGTCGTGTATCACTACTGCGTGGTGCACGTTAAAGACCCCAGGCTAGCGGTTGTACTGCACTGGCTAAACTGCTCATCTACACCTGGGAGACTCGTCGCCCGTTGAAGCAGACCAAGTTCTAGGCTGTATAAACATACACACAACCCAATTTTTTTTTCTCGTGCGCTCTAATACCCGTGTTACACGGGCAACGCAAATGCCATTTACAACGAATGACATTTGTGTGATCGGCGTATCAGCTCGAAATCTGTCGCGCGTGGGATGCGCTACGCCCGGAGTGTCGCGCGCTGATTTGCCGTCCGCTCAAGTGTCATTCATTGTAAATGGCATTCGAGTTGCCCGCGTGGCACGGGTATAAGATTGAGTACGCTTAAAGGGACCATGAAACGATTCTGAAATCGAATTTCATCCACCGATCGCCGTAAAAGGTGTGAAAAGAAACACAAAAACACAAGAATAGGGAGCCAAAAAGTTATTCGCTATAGAACTTTTAAAAGAAAACTGGACTCTTTTGCGCCTTCTTTCCTTCGAAAGCTCTCTGCCTTTTCACTGCGATGCATCCGCGGAATCGCTACACGTCAGCCGAATCCACGTCGCCTATCGGGTAAGAGCCTACCTCACCAGCACCGCGATCGTAAACAATAAATAGCCGGCGAACGTTTCCTAAAAGTTTTGTTAAATAATATTCAGATCCACATTTTGTAGCATAATTAGAGATGTGACGAAAATTGCCAAATTTGATAATGCTGAGAGCCAAGCGCCATCTATCGTGTGGTAAACGAAGCAACTACTGCGCGTGCGCAATAGGGTGGTAGGTCCGACAGCGTCGCTGGCGTCGGTAGTTACTTGGCCACCTTCGATCAAGGAACGTTTATTTTTCTACGTGTTCTTCTCGCGCGTCCCGACTTCAAGCAGCAAGAAAAAAGTACTTGAAACAGACCACGACGAACAAGAACGCTGGATTCACAAACACCCGAGAAAAGCTAGAACGGCAACGAATTCACCGACCGGCGACCAAGCGAGCTCGGCAGATAGGCCTAGCAGACACTCCGACCAATTGCTCCGACTCAGTGCAGCGTTGCTTCAACGGTACTTCGCCAAGACCGTCTGCCCACGACCGACTGGCGTGCTGAATGGAATATGCCGGCGCAACCCTTGTAGACCCTTCCCGTATTTTGATCGCTGACCTCAATTTTAGATTAAGAGGTGAGGTCAATCTCTTCCCCTTGTTTTCCGAGGCAGTGTTGACGAACACAGTCGTCGAAAAGGGACTCTCGCCGATTCTATCTCCTTGTTTTGTGTGATATAGAGCTCAAATAAACGCTGTATGGATTACCTTCGTAACACGGTATGTACACTTTGTTATTAGGTATGCCATTTTTATTCTGACTCGACCGCACGTCACTGTCGAGCTATAACAGTTCGTGGGAGCTACGTGTAATGCCGGTCCAACCTTCCTTTGCCGAGTGTCGCGTCAGTATCGAGTTGTAATCGTAAAAGATCGGTCCCGAAGCGCTTACCAACAGCGCGAATACAGCACTTCCATCAAACGCGCGCGTCCGCTCCGAGTGTGAACAGGTATTTACGTGGCTCTTGCTGACACTGTCGTAGTTCAAACGTATCTTTTTTAACGTCCGCTCGCTGCTGCATCTCCGAGGCCGCGAAAAACGCCGCGGCAATTCGTTTCTATCTACGTCGCTTTGCAAACCACTGACACGGACCGCCTTTTACCAACAATGACAGTTGGTTTGACTTCTGGAGTCTTCACCGGAAGACTCGCCGCACTTCCCAACAGGCACACCGGCGAATGGGACTAGTTCCATGCTGTCGCTGTAGCGCAACATATCTCATTGAATTTAGCTCAGCTGCGATGTGTCAAGGGCTATCGCGGCGATGAGGTGCGCCGATTCAGAAAATACGCCGGTGACATAAGCGCCATCAGCGCAGTAAAACCTACCGGCGCACCCCAACTCGCCGCCAATAACGCTCCCATTCTCCTACAGCGGAGAGAACTTCCGGTTCCGGAAACAGGGTACGTCACGACCGTCAAAATTACGCCGCAACTTGTTTTGCGGTCAGTTGGAGAGAAAAAAAAGTCGATATTTCATTAATTTTTAGTGTAGCAGTTAAAGGAGCGGTGCAACGATATTCAATTGGAATGTTTTTCACTTTACACGAGTTCACTGGCACTAGTGGGACTCAAGGATACTCGCACGCAACGCCACTGGCCAAGAAACTCCTTTGTTACGGTGTAATTTCAAGGACAAAAGCGATCATTTTCATTCAATCTCTCTTTGCAAAATTTGATGACGTAACGTGGGGATCGCAGTACACCCAAGTGACGATATTTGAATGCGGTTCATAGATTGGACCCGAGCATTGCGCGGGCGCTCGATTTGGGCTCGTGATAATTACAAGTCCGAGAAGCATTCGGGTAGTGGCCCGTGTCCAATCGCTGCAACGACGACAATAGCCGAGCCATAACAATGTCTAGAACCAAGCGCGTGTCCTGTGCTTTGCCAACACCAGCGCGTGGCTATGATCAACATTGGCGGCATATAATCGGCTCCAGATCACGTGGACGCTTGTTCTGGCTGCGAGTTGAGGGGTGAACGCTGCTCGTTTTTTTTAATTTTTTTCTGGGCCTTCTTTTGCGTGGGGTGAAAAACGAACGCGTGTTTTATAGGTCATTAAGGCCACGGTCCCACTGAATGTGGCAGTTTAGGTACTTTTTGGCAGGTCATTACTCAACTCCTTTTAAATACTGTTTTGTGGGATTGATGTCATTCGAAAGGCAATGCAATCCTCTTTCATTTGATAGTATGTATGTGCTGGTTTTTACTGTGCATGCGCATTTGTAGCGTTGCGAATATGATGGCGCGGACCCTCACTTGCTCTGCTAGTTCATGTTTTATGAACCACCCATTAAAGATAACACGGTTCCAATATAGCAGTTTTGTTAAGATGATGTCGGAGCAGAATGTAACGATACACTTTTTTGGTATTCGCACTACTTTGTTTTTTTCATCCCTCCAAATATTGCCCTAAAATTGACATTTTTCAGCACAAATATGTTTTTAATGACAAACGCTAGGGCAATAAAATTAGCTACAGATGTAGTGCTTATAATTGGTAATATGCAGAAAAAAATTTAATGTTGTGTAAAAATTTTTTGTTTAGATATTTTATATCAAACATAGCACTTTTTTGTGCTTCGAGTCATGGTAATTCAAATGCCGCTGAGTAAATAATTAAACTATGGTAAAATCTTTTATAACATTTAGAACTACAATAGTTGCCCAAGAGGTGGACGGTGGCTTTTTTTATTTTCAAAGTCATAACGCCCCGGGAGCCCTTCAAACTTACCTGTTTTTGACGCACATCTTTTTTGGACATCAAACAGATTTATTGGCATCTAATAACATTTATTGTATGGAATAGATACACATTGCGATGTATTAGATCTTCCCAATGATCTTGCTTTGGTTTCTTGATAGTTGTAGAGCTTAGCTAATTTTAAAAACAATTAAAACTGTTTGGGTGTTTTGTTGCGCTACCTGGCGGATGGCAGACAAAACTGCTGATTTCTAAGTTCAAAAACTTTTCGAGGGCGGCGTTGGCGTCTGTATCATCATCAATTTCCGTGTCGTTTTACCTTCACATCTAGAAAATATATTTGAAGATTTGCTATCGATAAATGAACGGGTTAAATACTGGGCCAGGTTAATAAATCTAAGACAAATCATTACACAAGCGTAGCGTGATATAAAGTGTCCATTATTCTATATAATTGAAATCAACAAACGATAAAGACGAAGAGGGAAAAGAATACACCCGAGTTCACTTCATGCCTCGAGGCACTAAATGAGCTGCGCTTAAAGTATCGGCACTCCATTCCCCAAAATTGTTTTGGGCGCCGCCATTTTGTGTCTTGTGCAGAGCAAACGCAACTGCCGATCGTCATGATCCAAAAGTGCGACTTCCTCTGCATTAGATGCGGTGCTAGGAAGCTGATGCAATATTGCTATGCTCTGTCGCGGGTTGTTTAAACATTTGTAGAGGACGGAAAAGCGTTTCCTGTGATTTTAGATAAAGCTTCAGATAACTGGCAACCATGATTTTAAGCCACAATATGGCCAAGTGTCGTTACTCTGAAGCGCAGCTAATTTACTGGCACTAGCGGGAACAATGAGGAAGAGGCAGGTGTCAAAAGGTAGTGGCTTGTGGAATCGACGGGGCTCACGTCATGGCGCCTCCAGGTATTACAAGCTTCTTAAACAAGGGCATGAATAGTGTCATTAAATAAGCTACGCTTCAGAGTAGCGAGACTTGGCCATATTGTGGCTTAAAATCATGGTTGCCAGTTATTTGAAGCTGTATCTGAAATCGCAACAAACGCTTTTCCGTCCTCCACTTTAAACAGTTTGCGACAAAGCAAAGCAATATTACGTGAGCTTCCTAACACCGAATCTAATGCTGAGGAAGTCGCAATTTTGAATCATGACGATCGGCAGTTGCGCCTGCTCTGCACAAGCGCCAAAATGGCGGCGCCCACAACACTGTCGGGGAAGAGAGTGCCGATACTCTAAGCGCAGCTCATTTATTGGCCCTACTTCCCGCGAACCTCCTTTCCCCTGTCTGAAACTGAAACTAAATATGAATAATACACCATTATTATAGCTTATTTAGTTTTAACCACCTACACATAATGAGAGCAGGAAGCGGCCGGGTAGGAGAAACGCGGGTTTTATGTGCGACTGTTCTAATCAACGTTAGTTCTAACCGTCTCAAAAAAGAGAACGCGCGAGCTTGCGCTGGTTAAAAAAAAAAGACGGTCCAAAGAAAGGAGGCGGCACGCTGTGTTCTTTGTGATTGTGCGTCTAATTGCAAATTGTTGTGTTTATGTTTATACAGCCTGAAGTTAGTCTGCCTTAGTGGGCGTCTGGTGTCTCAGGCGTAGATGAGCAATTTAGCCAGTGCGTTACAACCGCAAACCTGGGGTCTTTAACGTGCACCACGCAGCAGTGATACACGACCGCACGCCGGTATGATGCTCTTCCAGATCGAAACTGGCAGGGGCGGGGTGGGTTCTGCAGCGCGAGCTTTCGCTCCACGTGCCCCGAGCTAGACATGCACCAACACCACCTGCACTCGGCCACCGATCGCCCCCCCCCCTTCCTTATATAAGTATTTGAAGATCGACGAAGCACGTCGATCGTCTCGAGGTAATGTAACGTAATAACATTATATAAATAATAAACGTATTGAAGGATTGAACGACTCAGTTTTTCAATTCTTGGATTGTAATATGGCGGTAGCCTATTGTACTTACTGTTGATGAAGAGCAATTTGAGGTGACGAGGTAATGATTAAATGATGAGGCTCCATAAGGACGACGATATTAGTGGGTGTCGAACCACAACGTACATTGCCAGACTTGTTTCAAGTATTGTATACCCAAATACCTTTCTTCAACCGCAACAGAATATGGTAGAATCAATGAGGATGCTGCTTTACAACTGTACGTGGAACAGGAAAACTGCAATGTGCAGAAGTGCGGCTTATTCGTTAATATGGAGGACGGATTTCTAGCAGCATTCCCTGATTGACTACTTGGAACAAATGGACTCGTTCACGTAAAGTGTCCCCGTTCCAAAAGATTCTTGAAGCCTACTGAAACCGGAAAGGAGTATGAGGCGAAAAATAAGAAAAAGGAGCCTGATGTGAAAGGTCCAAATCACCACCACAGCCTCTGCTACCAAATACAAGGGCAGTTACACAATACACAAAGAGAGTTTTGTGATTTCGTTATATTTACACTCAAGGGCATTGATATCCAACGTCTTCAGAGGGATGACACCTTCTTGTCAACCACATAGAGCCTTTTCTACTCAAGTTTTGCATGGAAGACACGACTTCCGTTGAAATTCCTCACGTAGATGAGTTGTCCGACCGAATAATCTGCCATTACTCCCGATCTAGGAATCTCTCGATCTTCATTCATGGCCATAGTATCACGAGATCGAGGAGTGTGGCTCTTCGTCCGCCGAACATTGCTTCGGCGGGTGTTTTTACCGTGTAAGATGAGACCGTCGCGTGCTGCTGGAACAAGAACCTGGCGATTCTTCACTGAACTGCTTCTTCCGTAAGCTTCAGGAGGGCTTTCTTCGTTTCGCACACCATCTGTTCTGCTTGCCCGTTAGTTCCAGGATGGTATGGTGCACTAATGTAATGCCTGATGTCGTTTTTTTTTTTTAAGGGGGGGGGGGACTTGTTTATTTTTTTTGAAGCAAGATTTGGCGCGTTATCAGAGAAAATTATTTTTGGTAGGGCAGAAGTAGGGAAAAGAGAGCGTAGAACGTCAATGACGCGTTTGTACGGATCGTGGCAGGCATCGTGGCAAGCTCGTGGCAGGCAACCACTTAGAGTACGCATCGACCATGACTCCGCAGATGCGGATACGTTTCGCCACCCACAGACTGAATAGTGGATCGGTTTCAGTTACAGTTCATGATGGCGCTGGACTCGAGGGAGCCTTCGACTCTTTCCACAAAGTTAGCCCAGGTGCCAGCACTTTTGTCGAAAGCGGTAAGTGTTCGAAACGTCGACAACGTCGGTAGCCACGTGCTGTGCTTGACACTGGACGCTTACCATTCGCTGAGAAGAAACTTGCTTGTTCGTCTGCCACGAGTCGTCCAATATCAGGTCATCACCGCTACTCCATCTCCCGACAAAACAGGTCGTCATTGTCCGCATGTCCATAGTTAGCAATCACGTGAACTTATAAATTCCCATACGCTCATAACTTGCCGTCGCTAAACGCCGTTGATTCATAGCGTCTTCATTGCAAATAAACGTCTTCCTATTTATTCTGATGGTTTTCATCATACTCCTCATAAGCTGTACTTACAACATTATATGTGTCGGTACTTCCGAAAATATTGCAACGGCGTTTGTTTTCTGGGAACTATAATGTAACAACCTTTACAAAATCTTCCGGATCCCGTGAAACACAGTATTTTGTTATGTCACTTTTCGGTCGTCATTATAATTGTAAGGTAAGTACCGTAAATCGCGAAGCAGTTTACTTGACGTCCGCTTCCATCGGTGTTTTGGAAGATTGAGTCTACTGAGCGTGCATTCCTGCAGAAGAAGTTTTCATTGAAAGAATATTGACACTTCAATCAACAATTGATTCCTTCTTGGTAAGATTTTTTGCGAATGCCCGTTACAACCGCCGAACCGCCTCTCCCCATATCAGAGAGCAATTTATACAAAGCCTGACATTCTCGCATACATGCGTTTGCTGGGCCACGCTATTGAGCCAGCTGAGCACAGCTGGCAGCGGCGCGAGCAAGGCCACGAGGGGAACGTGATGGTGCTCGAGCCATCCCACCGTGAACCAATGTTTCGGCCACCCCACGGGTGCGTGTCGCCATCTATTGGTTGAACTAACGCCTTGTTCAAGATGGCTGCCGTGGGACCGCAGCCTTAACGTCAGGGATTCGTTCTAAGCGGTATTTGCGCAAAGTGCAAAAATTGTTGCATCGCTCCTTTAATAAACCGAGACGAAAACGGATGCCTGTTCGGCATACAGTGAACGTTGAAGGTTTCATGTAAAAGTTATTTGACAAAAGTAAAAAGGTCATTTCATTGTCCCTTTAATCTGTATAGGATTTTCACACAAATTTGCTCATCCAGTCTCTTGAGTCGATGCAGGATCGTTCTACGCGCTTATTTTGACTATCTATACTGGCTTAGCTTGTGTGTCACAAATAAAAAAATATTTTTATTTTATTTTGTTTTTTAGTACAGCGTCGTGTCTTTTGTTTATGTATTTTTCATAAAATGCATTACACCAACGAATATCCATACCAGTTGCTTTTTACAGTTCCCACATATCTGTCATCCCATACGGACCGCCAAATGAAGTTGCTGTACCAAATTCTTCAACCGCTAGTACTTTGACTCCGTTGTCCCCAAAACAAGCCTCGACCGGTAGAACCACCTTCCCACCACCGTCATCTCCATCACCGACAATTTTGCCTTCAAGTCTGCAGTGTCGGATCATCAGTCGTAACCACTCTTTGTACATATTTTATTTTTATCGCAGCGATATTACAGGGATAGAGGTTGTTGAAACACTTCGTGGTTTCGTGCCGTCGACCGCGCTCCATTTCGACGCGGGCCATTCTCGGCAATCCGCAAAAACATTCCACGGGTCGTTGATAACAAGATAACAACCAAGCAAGATAACATGTATGGTCGTACATGGTAGCAAGGTAACATGCATGGTCAGTAAAGCAGTCCCCGGCAAGCAATCTGGTAGTGCACTGGGTTAAGCGCCCATGTGACCCAAAATTAGCGCAAACAATTCTCGGGAGATACGCAGATAAATATGTCTTAGAATTTTACCATGCATTCCGTATCAGAAAGCAACGGGAAAGCAAGTGCGTTAGTGCCCGTCAATGCACCTGACAGATTCGGAGTTTTATTTTCTGAACGAATTGCCACGAAGATGGTATTGATAATGCGTGTTTGTTTCAATAAACCTTCATTTGAGAGTGCACTTGGTTTTGTATGCTTCCTTGTTCTTGTTTATTCGGCTCTTTTCGTTTAGCACGTGTGACTAGTTATACCGAAGTGACGTACAAAAACACGCTCCCTCTTACGCAGACACCTGAAATGCTCTCTACTTAATACACCCTTAATGGTTCCAAAACGCAATGGAATTTTCGTCCTCTCTGTTACTCAGTTTAATACGGAACGCCAATACGGACTCTAGGGTGCGCGCTCTCACTTTTATGGTTCCTTCAGTCCATCTGCTCCGAAAATAAACCTTAGCGGCTACGACGCCACACCTCAGCTGTCGCTGTGTTTCACCTTGCCGGTTGCGTAAGGATCTTTTTTTACAGCGGAGCTGTTAAGGGCTAGTTTCCCCAGGATTGTGTCCGCCAGCAAACAAATGATGACACCAAACTCTGGACAGCTATGAGCGACGGCGGCAACCTTTCCAGCCTTTCCATTCTGGCTTGTCGGCTTGCGGCCGACTATTACTTCATTCCCACCATAGTACAGCTTTGGTGGTCTTACTTTTTCACAAAAACAAAAAGGCTGAATTTTTTTTTACTTCGTATTATTAACTTTTTTTGTAATGCCTATTGACCTTCGGAGTAAACAGAAAAATAAATAAATAAACAATGCTTAAGGGTATTTATAAAAAACGTGAAGCGTGAAATTTATCAAGGGGCCTTAACCATATGCAAAAAGGTGCACCATTTTGTGTTCTTATGGTCAATTGTCAAATTTTCGCTATCTTGGAAGGTGACCGTACTCATAGTTTCTCCCGAGGAACATTGGAGTAAGATCTGAAATATGATCACGTACTGCCAGTCCAGTCCGAACCCTTCACACAGCTTCTTCGATAAAAACCTCCATTAAGTTACTTTACACAATCTCGCTGCCGTATTTTTTTCTTTGTTGCACCGACGCTAGATAAAACCCACTGAATGTGCAAATACATGTTCCTAATATCCTAAAAACCGAGTTGAGTGCAGATGCGCGTGAGCACCCATGGAAGATAGCAAAAACCCTCCAATATTGTCGCGCGCGCAGCTGACCAAGTTGGTAGCGCGCCCGTGGCCTAACGGTTATCGTACTTGTGCCCCACGCAAAGGGCTACGGTTCGATTCCAGGCAGCGGGCGTACATTTTTATTATCTCTGTAACTCTGGCATTCTAGTAAATTCGAGAACCCTGTTGCGTGTTCTAGGTGCCGAATATTCTACGCCGAATGTTCCAGAAGCCCACGCGTGTACATGGGGCTCCGCAGGGCCAGCCGAAGTCAGTCTCGCCCCAGCGTTCGGTCCTGCTGTTACGCCGAGTTCGACGCCCGTGACGCTCTGTTGCTCTCTTCTGTTTCCTTTTTGTTTTGGGCACAAGTTCGCCCCATTAAACGTTTCAGTTTCCTCAGTTATTCCTTGTTTCGTCACCTCGTCATTCGTGACAATATGACGGAACCGAGTGTCATAATGATGATAGCCGGCAGGAATGTTGCATATGGCCAATTTTGAAACAGAAAGGGTGCTGTAAATATATGAACTTCTGCAGTATTTTATTTTTGTATATGCCGCGCTTTAATATGACGAGGTGCTTTCGTCGCTGCTGTGACGTGTCCTTGAAATGTCAAGAGGACACTGAGGCAATTGCTTACTTGCTCAAGATAGCTTTATACCTTTTTCGAATTACGAAAAAAAAATCAATGCTGTTCGAATTAGGAGAATCTCTAGCAAGGTTGAAAGGGACATTAGTGTAGTGCTCTAAAATTATAACATTAGCGCTCTTGTCCTCTCCTAAATGCAAAACATCGGGCTTTGATCAAAAAAATTATGTAAACAAAAATATGTTATTTTGCAGTAACCTGAAAACAGAAAGTGCGGGGTTATAATTGTATTTGAAACTGCTTTTTGGTTCTGAAGGCGTTCTTATTTTTAACCTTATTATCAGAAACCTTGATTTAGTATCCTTCATTCAATTTAAGCCCAGTGTAGCTTAATTAATAGTTTTTTTTACTCACACAAATAGCATAAATGTCATTTTTTTATGAAGTAAACGCTGTCCAATTAGACTTCTTTGCTAATGAAGACTTCTCAGAAATTCTGCAATGTCAGAGTTCCGAAGCTAAATTTCCCAGATTACCTTTTCTACGGCATTAGGGACGTTCCCCTAATAGGATTATATCCTCAACGAAACAGCTGCACTCTTATATAGATTTTTTTTTCAATAACTGTATTAGGCAAAAATATATATAAAGAAATTAACGAATATTTTATCAATATTTTTACCGTGTCGAGGGCGGTGGGTGTCCTATTGGAATGAAAATCGAAAGGTTTTCTATAGTCGCCTACAGGATTAGAACGGTGGGGAGGTATTAGAGTTGCGACCGTTCTCATTCCGGGCCTTCTGCCTTCTCTACCACTTCGGCGTCTCGTGATCCTCGAGCGTGCTCTAGCACCAAAGCACGGCGGAAGGCAGCGAGTGCCTGCAGGAGGTCGGGCATCTAATAAAGGCATTCTGTTGTTCTTATCTTATCTGTACCTAGGATTAAACACTTAAACTGGGTTTAAAATTCCGCTTTAAATGTTTCCTGGTTCTTTACCGCTTAAAGTGCCCCTCAAAAGAAAAAGAAATGTTTTTTGACAGTTTGGTCGGGACACGCGTGTCAAAAAACTAACTTTACGCGAAAAAAAATTTTTTGAGAACACTAATAACGGCGCGAGACGCGATTTAGTCGGTAGTCACCTCCTTTCCACTTGTTTTCTCTCTCGGCATTTCGGGCGCGTGGAGGAAAGGTGGAGCGGCTTCGCCTTCACGACCGAGATGTTCATTCCGGAATGACCAGTAACGTCATGGACTTCGCGCGCAGAATTTCAAATCAATCTCCCTCCGTCAATATTGCTCTAAAATTTTTTTCGCCCAAATTTATTTTTTTGACACGCGTATCCCAACCAAACTGGTTAAAAAAAACATTTTTTTTTATTTTCAGGGTGTCTTTAAAGGGGCCGTGCAACAATATTCGCTTGTGATGTCTAACTTTACACGATCTTACTAGCACTAGTGGGACCCAAGTATACTCGCTCGCAACGCCACTGACCAAGAAACTTTTTTGTTGGGATGTAATTAATATCAAAAACAAAAGCGAGCGTTTTCGGTCAATCTCTCCTTCGCCAGACTAGATGACGTAACTGGGGAATTGCTACCCACCCCTTCCCCCCTCCCCCCCTCCCCCCCGCCCGCGACGATATTTGAATGCGGCTTATAGATTGGACTCGAGCATAGCGCAAGCACTCGATTTGGGCTCGTGATAATCGATAGTTCAACAAGCATTCGGGTTGCGGCCCGTGTAATAGCCGAACCCTAACAATGTCTGGAACTCAGCACGTGTCCATTGCTTTGCAAACCCCAGCGCGTGGCTATGATCAACATTTCAACATTAGAGAGTTTTAGTAGATCGTTCCGATGACTCCGATAACGATACCCGATACTCTGCCTCCGCCTGTGCGCTTACATATATAGTATCGTTATCGGGGGTATCGGAGGTATCGGAACGATCTACTAAAACTCTCTATTAGCGGCATACAATCAGTTCCAAATCACGTAGCCGCTTCTGTGAGCGCTGCTCGTTTTTCTTTAATTTTTTCTGCGACTTCGATTTCGTGTGATGAAAAATGAACCCGCGTTTCAGGGGACGATAACGCCAGGGATTCGGTTTAAGGGGTATTGGCGCAAAGTACAAAAATCGTTGCATCGCCCCTTTAAGGCCCGAATATCCATCGAGACGGAAGATCCAGCTAGGCCTGAATGTCCACTCCGACTGGATATGCGGCATCCGTGGAGACGTAGAATATTACTGTATGCTGTGCAATGTGACAAGTTAGAACTTAAAGTAACGGCATGGTAAAAATTAGTTTGCAGTTCGCAGTTGAGTAGATATGTTGCTGATGAGACTTTGCTTTCTGTGAATAAACGGGCGGTGAGAGAAAGCATCACTAAAATAAAGTTTACCCGAGAGATGCTCGCAATTTTCTGACGGATTTAAAATAGATGTCCACAGCTTCGGCAAAAATATACAGGGTGTCTCATTTAAACGAGCCAAACTTTAAAAATGAAAGACGTCTACAATCCCCTGTAACGCCGAATTAGAGCGCAGCTCTTGAGGAGGAGAAGGGGAAGGTACGGAGAGGAGGCTATGCCCCTCCTCCTCTTCTGCTCGCCTCACATCTAGGAAAAGTTTTCCGCTAAATTTAGCGAAAAATTTAGCCTCTAAGTTTAGCGGGGAATTTTTCCCGCTAAATATATCGGAAAATTGCACCCGCTAAATTTAGAGGGGAATTTTTTCCGCTAAATTTAGCGGGAAAATTTACCCATAATGCACCGCGCGGTTACACCGACGGCGACGCAGGCGCCGACGCCACTCAAGTTGAAAACAAACGCTTAAGAGCTGCGCTCTAAAAAAAAAAGTGCGCCTACGCGATGAAACGAACTGTGATTTGCTCCTATGCGTCCTCCAAAAGCGCAAGCATTTAATTTATGGAACCTAATTAATTAATTACGATTAATTGTCGAACTGTCTGCTTGTCGCACTCATTTTCCAGCAGTTTTAGAGCGCAGCTCTGAGGCGCCCCTTTCCGGCTTGAGCGGCGCCGCCGTCGCCATCGCCGTCGCCGTCGGCGTAACCGTGCGTTGCATTATGGAACGTTTCCCATAATGACGTCACACGTGACGGTACAAGCGACGTCACGAGAGTTACGAGGGTTACCCGCACGAGGGTTACGAGGGTTACCCTCACGAGGGTCACGACGGTAACCCTCACGAGGGTCACGATGGTTACCCTCACGAGGTTTACAAGGGTTACCCTTACGAGGGTCACGAGTGTTACCCTCACGAGGGTTATCCTCGTGACGTCATTATAAAAAACACGTGACGTATGACGTCACGTGACGTCCCACGCATCCAACATTGTCAATATTCCCCCTGAATTTAGCGGGAAATTGTTCCGTTCAATTGGGCGGAAAAATATTCTTGCTAAATTTACCCTCGTGGCGTCACGCATGACGACACGTGTGACGTCGCACGTGACGTCACGAGGGTACCCCCTCCTCCCCTCCATACCCTCCCCTTCTCCTCCTCAAGAGCTGCGTTCTGATTCGGCGTTACAGAAAATTGTAACCGCCTTTAATGTTTTTTTCTCTTTAAACTGTTTATTGAAGCCTTTATTATACGAGAAACCAATCAGAAGACTGCTAATTTTCTAAAGGAAATACGAGAAGGAACTTTACTTACTTCAGGTTGCGCAGCATGCCGCATAGAATCGAACCCATGCGGTTCTGTTGGACCCGCTCGCTGTAGCAAGACCCATATCAAGCTCCGTCTAGGCAAGAAACGAGAGGCTGCACGCAGAAATCGATGTGTTTGCCTCATTCACCGGTGGTCATGCTGCCATCTACCAGGACGTCTGGAATTACGTGGACAGAACAGACTTGTACTGTACGCATTACAAGTAATCAAATTACTTGTAATCGATTACTTTTTTGAGTAATTTTGTAATCGGTTGAATACTTTTATTAGGCAGTAATCGCAAGAGTAATCTGATTCCTGTTTGAAGTAATAAAAATTACTTCTAAGCGTTAGTATTTTTATTCCCCCCCCCCCCCGCACTCACCTTTTTTTTTCTGAAGTGACAAAAATGAAATTTGCTTGTTTTTTCGAACAGAAAGAAAAAGGAGATTTTTGCGGATCTGTAGGAATTTGGAAACGAGGTCAACCCCTTTGTATGTATAGTTTCTGTGGAATGCCCGTTTTTTCTTTCGATCTGGGACTGGGATTGGGAAGTCCCAGGAGAGCCCCAGTGCGTGACAAAGGCCATTCATGGGCGAAGTTTGAGGGAGCAGAATGTAGCTTTGTATGTCCTGCGTTCAAACTAGCCCCCTCACGCACACACTTAGAAATAAAAAAACAATCCTGCTTACGGTACCTACTCGCAGCCCATAGGAGAACCGGAACCGGAGAATGTCTAAACCCTAGCAGCACAGATGTCCTATACACATCCACAGGACATCCCTGGAATATCGGGACATCCTGAGGATATCCGGGGGACCATCCCCATGTGTGCTGCTTGGGAAGCGGACGCAAAATATAACAAAGCCAGTTCAAATATACGTCAAGATCCCGTATTTCCTCTACGTGGTCTTTGTGACAAGCAAGGTTTCGAGGTTGGAAGTAGTTCATTGTTATGAGCGCTAAAGATGTAAGTTTTCAGACAATAGAGTAATCGGAAAAGTAATGATTACGTCTTAAAGGGGCCCTGCAACAACTTTTTGACTGGTTTTTAATTTGCACCGAACCTAAGCGCACTGAACGTAGTAACTTAATTAAACTTTTCTTTCCGCAAAATTCGCTTTATTTTAAAAGTTATCGGCAAATTCAAATTACAAAAACAAGCAAAAAATAACCTCCTTCATGACGTCGTAGGTCCTGGCTTGAGTGGCCGTGAACTAGAGGAGGGATAGTGAGCTCATCGAGCGCTCACGGCTGCCGCACTCCGTGTCGACGGCTCGAGAGGGCGCCACTAAAGCGTGTGTTTTATAGGCTGTATGAAGCGGGCGGCCAGGGCGGCTCGCAGTGCATTTGCTGCGCGATTAAAGACTATTTCGGCATAACACTTCATTGGCCACAAACGACAGCAAACACGGGGTAAAGATCAGTACAGAACGGGAGCCACTTCGCGCTGCCATACCGCCAAATGGCCTTTCTACGCTTCGGGACCTTTCTACGCTCGCCGTTCATCGGCGCCTCATCCTACTAGCCCTTTCTAATATGCGCCGCTTTTTCCGCCGCTTGGTGGCAGGTATGTCGACGGGTCATTTGTTGTTTCCGTACTTTATAAACTGCATTTGTTTCTTTTCTGATCTAAAACGCTGAACAAAAACTACTTTCATACGTAATTGAAACGGTTCGCGACACTTATATTTTGTATCTCGACTAAGAAAAAAGCTTTTAGCGGCTCTGAACAGTAGTAAGCCCAGGACCAAAAACGTCACATTTTGCGCGCTTTCGGTACCGCGGGTCGCCCTCGTCGGTGGAGGAGGTTTCCGCGTCGTCCGGCTGAAATATGACGCACTGATATTTAGTTACTCTCTCCGTGCCCGCTGGCTCGCCCGAACCCCAAGAGACGTGGAAACAGCAAAAAAGGTAGATGCTTATATATGATTGCAGGGCCCCTTTAAAGGGCAACTCCACTCCATTTTTACAATTTTTGGGTTATGATCTGTTTAAACGAAGTCGGTGACCCTGAATCACGAGATAGAATTTGTTTTTCGGTAGTGTTGTATAGTTTTGTAGATATCGCGAAACCAAGTATCGTTCCGGCGGCACGGCGAAACCGAAACTACCGGCTGAAGCAGCTTGGCAACACTGATATTAGTGGCGCGTCGTCGGCATGACCTAGTTCTCGTCACGCTCTCCTGAGCCGACTCACCGACAATGTCGGCTCAGTCGCACGTGAAGTTTCAAAACAGAAGGTAACTTGCACATTTTCTTTTTTACCGCTTCACTTTGTTAATATGCACCAAATGTAGTAAGTTTTAGTGCGTATTTATAAATTTGCCGGCCAAAAAGCGAATCCGACTACTATAAATATGACGCGGTCAGTGCCGGCGCAGCGTGACTGTATTTGTTTCTTGCTCTCGGACCGAGAAAAAAAATAACGGGAGATAGATGGCCAGATGTATCCACAAGTGGTCTAAGTTGTTAAAGCTAAGGTGCCTTTATGTGCACGCTAGTTAGATCAGCCGCGACCTGCTGCGTCCGGCCGATCGTGCTGGAGCAGCCGGCGGACGGTACGCGAACAGCGACGGCACCGCATCGTTTTTCAAAGACGCGTGTTTCGTGGAGAAACCCGCAACAGTCAGCAGCCGCAGATCCCGTGTGTGGTGTCTGACGTAAAGTGCTGGGAGCAGAGCTTCGCGTTGGAGCTTGGAGTCGACGGTCTTCCGAAGTCTATCCGGCGAACGGCACCGACCCACACCTTGTGCCTCTTCCGGTCTCTTGGGAACTTAAAGGGAGACTCAAGCGGTTTTTGGGGAAGCTACTTTTTGGTGCGATGGCGTTAAGGACGTGTCAGTGAATGAGTATCTTCAGTTTTAAAAGGCAGAACCGCCTATTAATCACGCAGGAATAAAATACGTGCGGACTCTTTCCTGTACTTGCGAGGACCAATGAAATTATCGTATTTTTGAAAATTTTGGCGGCCTTTGTAAAGTTTCGCTAAAGAAACAATTTTCAGTTTATTTAAATATGTTGTGCATGATAATTTCACAAGACGTAAAATAGTTCTAGTTTAGAATACGCGATACTGCAATTATCGTTTCACAAACAAGGGACTACGTTTTCTCCTTGCCGTCCTCCGCGGGGGTGAATTTCCCGTTCCCCGGGATGCGCGGAAGCGCACGTATCTGCGCGCACATGGCGTCGGTGTTGATCATCGACGTGGACGGCGTGGTGAAAGCTCATCGTTCCGCGTAAAAGCGCTATCCTTGACTGTGAATTTTCGTCGTGTGTCGTTATGATAACCCAGCACGTACTAGAAGGGAAGACCCACCTACTCGTGCGGCGATGCCGTGGCGGCACTCTCAAGACAGCAGAAACGCCCGTGCCGTCGTGTTTGTTTACTTCGACTACAGTGGTGCTTTCTAAGCATTTGTGTCCTCGAACATCGCCCGGATTTCTTATTTGGCGCATTTCATGCGTGTGCTCAAGTTCAAGGTATTACTGGCGCGTACCGTATAAAGGACGCGAAGTTTCACGCGTTTTCATCACCGGAGAAAAGTTATTAGTGTTAGCAATCCTGAACGCTCGCAACGTCTATCTGATCACGAAATCATATTTCTACGTTGCTATATCGCTGCTAAGATTACATTGTCTTTTATAATCGTAGAAAATGCGTGTGGCGATATTTGTACTATTGCAATGTCGTGTATAGAGTCGTGATCGTCCAAGACGGCGTACGGCATCTTTTTATTTTCTTTTTTCATCCACTGTACCCTGCAAGCCTATCAAGAAAAATCAATAATAAAGCTTTAGGCTATAGAAAACTGTCTGTCTCTATTCTGTTACGGCATTGAGTAGCAGTGCGTCCCCTTTTAGAGGGGCCGCTGTGCTTGTAGTAATTTCAGGTGTGTACGCGCGGCGCAGAGCTGTCGTTCCGGTCGCTCCGGTTGCAACGGACGCAGTCGTAGGTACGCGCTCGTTGCACATGTCTGAACCAGCCTTCCCCCGTCCTCCCGAGGCGAAAGTCAACGTGGCGACATCGTTTGACATCACGTAACAGAGGTAACGCTGCGATGTCAAACGTTGGTTTGGTTACGACTTGCCCCAACCTCAAATCGAAGAATGCCCGAAAAGGTCTGCGTTTCATCGTCCTCGGAACCCGAACAGGACTCCGAAGCGCTGCTATCGTCCACATCGCACGTCGGAGTGGCGTCATAGGAAATCATCCCCAGGTCGGCTGTCCGCCGAAGAATTTCAACCTCCAACGGCATCAGGTCCTCGAGCGTAGAGAACGCCGCCATGATCGAAGCTCGAATGACAAAGAGGTTCGGCCGATGCGGCTACCTCGGGATCACTGCGCGACGGAACGTCGTCCAACGCCATTGGCCCGAGATACTTTTGATAAGCGTGCGAGGACCAATGAGAGTGGTTTCGTTTTCGGATGGATCCGAGGTTTGGCGGCCTTCAATTACATTTTATTAAAGAAATAATCACCGTATGACTATACTATTTGGTTTTTAGGGATACTTGGGGCGTCTAAATTCAGCTGTCATCATCAAAACACGAACTCAAAAACCACTTGAGTGTCCCTTTACGGAACAGCAGCTTCGGGTTGCGCACCGGATTGCTGGTGCAACCCACAACACTACAAGTCGTGCTCGACATTGCCCAACGCGAGTCCGGCGAGTCTCTCCGGCTCTTTGACACGCGCATGAGCGAGCAGCACCGCTTCGCTCTTTTCCGCGCTGTCGCGGAAGCAATGCTGGAGTTAAATGAACTGCCTGGACACTAATAAAAATAGGAGAACACAGGATAACGCGGTAAGCACCTCTTGCCGTCAGCAGAATCGGAGAATGCCACGGGAAACGAAGCGTCTGCGGCGTCCGTACGAGAGCGTAGGACTAAACCTACGTCATTGCCCAGTGTTGCTTCACTAGCTCACCCGGTGCCAGCGTTGCTCACCCGCTTTCGGGCCGCAAATCAAGCACGGGGATAACATTTTTAATATTGGTTTTAATCGGTAATGCGGCGTCGGTTTGACGTGCCATTTTGGGTATGACCGTATTTTGACCCCCTAAAGCGATATCAGTCATTTCGATAGGGTCGACTTTTTGAGTGGAGTTGCCCTTTAAAGTAATGTCCAATTACTTTTGCTGTCGAGTAATCAAGTAATCTAATCCAATACTTTTTAGCCAAGAGTAATAGTAATTGTAATCGATTACTTTTTTTAGTAACGTGTACAAGACTTGGACAGAATCACAATCATTTGTGCGCTCGGAGGGGCTACTTAACAGTTATTTCAGCAGTTGTTTAGTGACGCGCACAAAGTGAATAAATGTTTCATGTTTTCCGCTGATCACGCTTTCCTTTTGAAGATCTGGAGAAAGGTTCCGCGTGCCGAAAGCGGAAACCTACCACTCTACGAAGCTTCGTCTCTGTAGCGTTTTTGTGTAAGCAGTTGGTCCGGTGTGCGCAAATCACTCATTGTTGTACGTGTTTGCATTTTATTCTTGAAATCTAATTACTGCCCTAGCCTTTTTCGTTTTTGCCACAAAAAGTATTATTAAAACAATAACAAACATAAAACATATTTCTAACAAAAAAAAGGGTTTTGTTCAGTGTAGGTTCTGTGAAGTTCTACGTCTTTTTCTTTTTGTTTCTTTTTTCTTCTTCATATTTTTTAGCAGTTGTAGATGTTTCGGAAAATTAGCGAAGTTTAATCAGCTTGCTAGAATTTGCCTGAGCGACCAACATTCTTTTTAACAAACTTGAAGATTTATCAGCTCGAAATATGTAAACATTGCGAAACGCATTGCTCAGATTATGTAGCCAGTGGACTGAGACTCTATGCCACTCCGCGTACGATATTCACTTGGTAACGTGGCAGGCGAGACGGAATATCCATCGAACAAGAATGGAACTGAGACGGAATGTCCAACAAGTTTGAACATCCAACGAGACGGAAGATCCAAACAGGTCAGAATGTCCACCGTGACTGAACATCCCTTGAGACGAATGTCCAACTGAGACAAAATGTCCACCGAGTCTGAATATCCAACGAGACGAAAGATTCAACCAGGACTTAATATGCAACGTGTCTGAATATCCAGCATGTCTGAATGTCCAACGAGCTTGAATATGCACTAGTGGGTATTTTGACTCGTTGAATATTCAGGCTCTGAATCATTTTTAACCCAATTTCATGTTATAGAACATTATGGCAAACTTCAACCAGCTCACCTACACTCTCACTGTTTTTTTTTTCTTTTTTCTTGTATCTGTTTCGACGAATATCTATTGATATGTACGAAGCGCGAAACACAAATTTCATGAAGGGACTTAAATTCCAACCACCACCGTGTTCTAAAAAAAAAAACACTTTAAAGTTGCGTTTTTCGAGCCCGAACCTTTCAACACGGTGAACAGAGTTGTCAGGACAGAAATGTAGACAGCATCACGCCGTCCACGGTTGACACATTCGGATGGCATCTCGTCAAGCCCCGATCAAGTGTCATCAAGGGACTTAGTTCTAACCACCACCGTGTCCTAGCTACAAAAAAAAATAATAATAATAAAATTAATAATTCCTGGCGACATTCATTCCCCCATTAAAACCGACCTAAACAGTTCGGCCATACACATTGCCTATAAACAACTTCTCAACCGGTTGTCCGTCCAGTCGTCGACAAGGTACCAAGTTCTCCTCGTTCGTCGGCCCTATTAGCCGAAATCACATAAAACAAAAAGGTAACGGATAACTTGTTCGTGACTCTTTATTCCCCCAATCCTCCCACTCTTCCCCATTTGGGGCCAAAGGAGCGGAGATGTACCTTTAACGAGATGGCACCGGATTCGCCTTCCCTTTGCTTTCGCATCTCACCAGATGACGTCCCGAAGCAATTCCACCTAAAGTGCCTCCATATGCTCCCCTAAGGGGGAGCAGAGTTGCGCATTTGTCTTCCCCGCGCCGCCACGCCGCTATTCGCCGACATTTAGAGTGCCTTCATACACACGCGCGCTTTTGCTTGAGTGGTGACATCTCAGCCATTTTTACGCCCAATCGTTTTTTATGCATTTTAAAGTACGCGCAATCCGGTGTCAATCAGCTCGAGCGCGTAGCATTGGCTAATGCAGAGACGCCATTTTAGCGCCCAAGTCACGCACCGAGTGCCCGAGAGCGTCACGCGTTGAACATTCAGCGCAACAATGGATGTCTTCACCCTGAGACAGACAGACATGTAGGCACCCTACCGACATTCATCACGTGAGGAGCAAACAGTGTTGTACGGAACGGCGTTCCAAGGAGCGTCGTTCCTGGAACGCGTTCCTGTTAGGAGGAACGAAGGAACGCCGCCGTTCCATTTTACATCGGTGGAACTGGAACGGGAACTCGTTACATTTTTACTGTAACGGAAAGAGTAACGGCGTTCCTTTTTTTCGTTTATTGGGGTAATTTTTATTTTTATTTTAAGAGGTAAAATTTTAAAAGTATAAAAACTCTATCTTTACGAACATATTGTTTAGACGTGTCAACTTTTTGGTTACTTATCTTAGGGTTTATTTTGTGTGGTCCTCGCTTGATAACAGTCGGGTGCCGGAGGGCTAGTGGACATTGATTCTTTTTTGAGTGCCCGAGACTGCGGCACAAAAAGCAAAACTTTTAGTCGCAAGAAAAGACACTGAAAGAGGAACGCTTCAATCTCAGCTACTTTCTTTGCTTCCACGAATCCTCATACACCCAGAAATCTAAGGCCGACCAAAGCCATTTCTGAACTTCCATAAAGAGATCTACAGTTACAACAACATCACAGGTTACCAGACATCGAACGCACCCTTGTATCCCGAACATTGGTCACTAAAGAGACATACAAAAATTAACCTTTAGTCCTTCTCCCCTTGTCCCCCACCTTCAAACTGAGCAACGAATCCAACCTTCACGAAGAAGGACTGGTAGTTTTCAAGACTGACCTTCCAAAAGCCCTACCCTCTCCTCGACTTGCTCGTCCTGCGGGCAGCAACATCGAGAAGCAACTGTTGTTAAGTTCGAACAAAAGACTTTGTTATGGCGAATTCGGGTGGTCAATCGCCGGCGAGCCCTTGCCGGTGGCACCGGCGACCAAAAACGCGCCAGCGGCGCACCACGTGACCCTCTCCACCCGAACACAAAGCGCCGGCAACTGGCGTTTTTATTTGCCTGGGTCGCGCGTGAGCTTTGTTAACTTCTTCCTCGATTATTTTATGGGAATAAGCACGCTGTATGTGCCAGGGAAAGGCAGATTAATAAATCGGTGTGGGGCTGTTCGCACACGCGTCAAATTGAATATATCAGCGTTTGTATTTCCGAGGAATTATCGCCATTTTACAAGGGTCCCAAGGAGGCTTGCCGACGTCGCTTTTTTATTCTGTTTATTGTTATTACCTTTTTGGAATCCTCAGTTTTCTTATTGCGGCTACCCCCCTTAAAATTGTAATGCGTATTCGAGTATCAAACTGCACACTATGCATGCATTTCTTTTTCAGCGGTGTAAAAACGTGTTATTACACAATTGTAAAACAAATTAATGTATGATGCAGCCCGTGTCTCCGAGCAAACTGACCTTGCGCAGGCTGGACAAATTCTTCCAAAAATGTTTGCTTTTTCTGAAACATAATTTATCTTTATCTCCGTTGTTTTTGCTGTCTTTTCTCGGACCACAGAGGGGTGTCTGTCTCAGTGGCTTCGTTTTCTACTCGAACCCGCTATCGGTGAGCATTGTTTCGTTTGGTTCCCTTTCCCGATTCGGATATGACGATACCGGATACAGTCTGGCAGACAAGCTGCCCGACCTCTTGAAGCTCGGGCAAAAATTGTGCCGGTAAATTGCCGGCATACGCCTGAGAAGCGCCACCCGAACGGCGCGCACTCGCCAGCCTTTGACCACGCGAACGCCCGTGCCGGAGATGTGGCAAAATATTTTGCCGGGAAATGACCACCCAAATTCGCCATTAGACTCAAACGTGTGAGGTTGTTGTAAAAGGCTCGTGCCATGTGGGGTAACAATACATTTGAGTCGTCTGAATCGTTCATCACAAATATGAATATGGCTAAAAGCTGATATTTTTAAACTTCAATATATAAGCAAATAACACCTTGATTCCTCTTGTTTTCTTCTCCTGATGCCCTTCCATCACGACATATACATTTATTTGTACCCATTTGATGGGATAGATAAAAAAAAGAATTCTTTTCTTGATCTAACCAGATATGGTAATCAGCAAAATACAAAAGTAACGTATTTGTAACGATACGTTCCATTTTTTAACTGTAACGGGAACGAGTTCCTTTTTCACAGATGGAACTTGTAACGGGAACGCGTTCCGTAAATCAGAAAGAACGAGGAACGACCTTTCGTTCCTTTTTTGAGGAACGTGTACAACACTGGGAGCAAAGCATCCGGCACAGTGCAAGAAAGCCACCTTTAAGGTACGTTTATACTCCAACGTAACGTCGACAGGCGCGGCGTAGCGCAGCGCGCGCAGATACTGATTCGTCGCAGCTCTCCGAGTTCCTGGTTGCCGGCCAATGAAAGGCGCGCGTTCTTCGCTACGCCGAGTTCACTGCGCTCAACGTCGGAGTATAAACAGCCCTTTACGGTCGCTTCGTCGACGTTGCTCGCGCCCCGGCGTGTGTTCCCCTGCTTTTGCCTCCTTCTCCTCTTTTTCTGTTTTGCATGCGCGGCGGCGCGCGCGGCGCCGCTATTCGCCAAGTTTAGTCACGTGACGAGCAAAGCGTCCAGGGCGTGCAGGAAAGCCGGCGCTACGGCTACCCGCCGAGGCTGAATGCGCAACTCTGCTACCGAAGGTAGCTACATGGGCGTACCAACCGGGGGGCAAGAGGGGGCGCTTGCCCCCCAGTTCTCAGGGTGGGGGGCAAGGCATGTGTTTTGCCCCCCCTGAAACGGCCGCCACTGGGCAGGGCAAACATTGGCCGGCGGCGCCCAAGGAATACCAAGGGCACCGCCCCCCGACCCGCGCGGGCATATTTTTAACGCGCAGGCGATACAAACCCTAGCAACGGCGCTCACGCCGGATTGGCTGGTTCGTGGAGATAGGCGCTGCCGCCGTCAACATAGGCAGCGGATACAATGCGAGTTTCCGTAGCGGTAGCGTAACTTAGTGGTAAGATGTCTGCCTCATACGCATAGGCGTGCGCACGGGGGGGCGGCCGCCCCCTCTAATAATCATCTAGGGGGGGGGGGGAAGGGGCGCAAAGTTGGCCCGACTCGAGGCGCGACTGCGCAGGCGGTATGGTTTCTTTTTCGACGGCATAAAACACCGACGGGGGGGGGGGGGGTGGCGGGGCGCTCTGGGGAAACCTCGCCCCCCTAATGAAAAATCCTGCGCACGCCTATGCTCATACGTATCAGACCCGGGTTCTATTTATGGTATGGGTTTACTTCTTTTATTTTTTTTCTTGGACATTTTGTTTTGTCGAGACATTTGGCGATATTTACGACATTTCTTTTTTACGATTAACACTGAAAAAAACGAATGTTGTTGACGAAACATCACTGAACTAAATCGTATGGGACTATGTTTACGGAAGTGCGCGGGGGACAACGGGGCTAGGGTTGCCGATTGGACGCCGCAAAGCGGCGTGTACGAGGGAGATGGGGGGGGGGGGGGGAGGGGGGGGCTAAGTGGGTTAATAGATTTGTAATTAGCAGCCGCACACTGTCGCCGCAAAGCGGCGTGAACGCAGGCGCGGGGGTGGGTTAACGCGCTTCGAGTGATATAACGCACCGTCCGAATCCGAAATTTAAGTTCCCGCGCGTTGCCGAGCAGCCAATCCGGAGTGAGCGTCGTTGCTAGGGGGTCTATCGCCTGCGCCGTAAAAGGAGCCAGTGACCAAGGCGCCCGGTACGCATACACAATTGGCCCTCTCCTCCACCCCCCTACTCTTTTACAACGCCTACACACACACACGCCGTAAAAGTTAGTGATGGACCGAATTTGCTCAACTTCAGATTCGGCAAAGTTCCGCACATGCCGATATTTTGAAGGAAAGTTCGGCAAAGATTCGGCAAATATTTTTCAAATGTCTGCGCACGCGCACGAACGCGACGGGGCCATGGATCGCTAATGGACGCCGCGCAGTCGCGTGGTTACCATCGCACAGTTTAGTACAACCAGCGGTTACGGCGAGGTCTGGAGTAGGCTACATGGTAACTGTGTGTTTGTGAGCTTTTGCGAGTGTGGTTCTCTTCAATATTTTATGCCTCAAGAACAGAAGATCGACCAGTAATTTACGCAGTCCACTGCGCAAGTGACAAATGATGCGGTGCATTCTGGATAACGTGGTTTTCATTTGACCTCTCCATTGATGCAACGAGGTAGTTGAAACATTGACTGACAACTGACAATTACGCTCAGTGTGCGCAGCCCACTGCCGTCAAACGGGGCACGGTCACGAGAGCTTGCCAGAATGTATGGGATGCAGCTGGCATCTTTGTCATATTGTTATACATGTTTTCTCCCTTCGTTTCTTTCCCTTTTACATACTTTCTGTAGTGTGTGTATTCTGTACATTTATTTGTCTGTTTTGTTTTTTCATATGTGGTGGCGGGCTGGCAGCAGGCATGTACAAGCTACTAAAAAAGAGTAATTAAGTTACTGAGTATTAGCCTCAAAAGTAATTTGAGTAGAGTAGAAAACACTCAAATGGAAAGTAATTCAGTAAATTACTAATTACCGTAAAAAAGTAGCGAATTACTTTTGAAGTTACTTTTAATTTTTTCTATGCTAACAAGGAAGTAGTTACATAGGTTTTGATGCGTTAGCGAAATTCTGCTAGCCGAATATAAAGCGGCTTGTGTTTTCACAGAAATGCTTTAATAGCTGGTTCTGCTTCTGCATGCCTAATTGTTGTGTACTTCTTTTTGGTCAAGGATGTACTGCGGATGTATCATTTCACCTTTGAGGTTTAGCACTGCCTGAGCTTGATTTTGCAGACAGTGTTGCGTAAAGTACGTCTAAAAACTACTTGGAAGTTCAAAGTAAATGAGAGGTTATGTACTTCAAGTAATGTAGTAAGTACACCGGGTGCAATGTACTTTAAGGAACATACTATAAATAGAATGTACTTCCAAAGTAAAATAAAAGTACTTTTTAACACACTCTTTCAAAATGCCCTTTCATTCCCTATACAGCGTTTGTTTGTTTGTTTTTTTCTTCTGGCCGGTGTGCATTGCTTTAGGGAAATCGGTGGTGCCTCAGTTTTTTTTCGGGAAGGGCGGCAAAATCGGAGGTGCATCAGTTTTTCTTTGTTTTTTGGAAATGGCGGCAACTAATACGCCGTAGAGTAATTGCTTTATTCTCGCGGACGAACCATTTAGCACAATCAACTTATAAGGCACTTATTTGTATCGGTCTTATAGTCGCCATTTCTTCACTCAGAGAAATGACCAGATGACGTCTCGAATGACAGCACAAGCTACACAGGAGCACCAGATTAACTTCAGAGCGGGTGCTGCACTTTGTTACCTCCTTTGAGTGAGGATGTAGTGTGTATACCTCCTGTAGTGGGCAAGAATTCCTACGATTGGGGAGAAGCGGGGACAAGCCTTTTCTTCAAATGCGTCGTCTCCTTGAGCTTCGGGACACAAAGAAACGCCAGTATTCGGCGCTAATCCCACAGTTGCTCGGCCTCTCTTGCGTCGTGTCTGTTCGCTCCCTGTGCCTCGTAGCAGTGTTGTTGCAGTGGCGGGCTCGTTAAAAGTTTGGGGGTTTTGGACTATCCAAATTACTTTCTTCCTCCCCTCCCCCTTTCTACGCCACATGCTTCCCCCTCTGCAATATCAGCTGATGCTCCAACATCTTATCTCTATTGATAGGCAAAACAACCACTAATTTGAAAGTAATTAGTAATTTGAGTGGAAGTCACTCGGAAAAGTAGTTAAAGTAAACTACTAATTACCAAAATAGAATTGTAATTGAAAGTTACTAAACTACCCAGAAAAGTAGTTAAACTACAGTAACTTGAGTAAAGTAGTTGAACTACGTACAAGTCTGGCTAGCAGGCGCTCTGCGCAAGGGTTTTCACCTTTCTGCCTATCCCCGCACACCAGCACATGGGCCCCTTCCAGTATGTGCAAATAAAATATTAATTATTATTAATTATTATTATTAATATATTATTATTATTATTATTAATAATATAATGCAATCCTGTTTTCGGCTCACAAGTAGTTTGTGCCAAAACAGAATAATATTGCTTTTTAGTTCGCGTTATTTCGCGATTTTCATGTATCTGCATAAAACTAAAAACAAAACTAACATGCTCGACGTTGCACATCCGACATTCCTAACTCTCCTCATCTTCCTAAACGTCCGTGTGTGTCCTAACACCAGAAACAGAAATTTTAAAGGTTAAAAACGGCACGTTGCGAATATGAAACGCGCACTTTCATGCAAAGCTGACGTCAAGTGACTCAAATCGAAAAACATGCATATTTACAATATTGTTATCTCTTCGGGTGATGGCTCAGCAACCTTTGCATTCGTTTTCGCGCACGGAACGGTGACTCCCAAAGAAAGTAAGAACGCAGTGATTGCCTTTATTTTAACCATGTAAACACACTTGCGGACGTGCGCTGATGAAGCCTCAAAATCAAAAGTCTCGTAGCGTGATTCGTGACTGTGCGCCTGCTACTACCCAACCTCGTCGTCACGCCACGTTCTGCAAGCAAACGCTAAAATTGCCAGTAAACAAACATAAGCGACATCGATACAATTATCTTGTAGAATATCACCTTATTTAGACATAACTGTTTCAATAGGCACTACATGTTGTATTTATTTTAAGAATAACAAAATTTTTTTCGTCAGGAAAAACTAAATATCAATGTTAAGTCTGGTAACATTGTATTTTTGCCGAATCATTGCCAAATCTTTAGAAAAGTTCAGCAAAAGTTGCGCCGAATTTTCGATTCGGCAAAAGTCCGGCCCATCACTAATAAAAATATGCGACCCAGGGGGGGGGGGGGGGTCTGGTTTGCCCTTCCACTCAAAAACAAGTTGGTACGCCACTGGGTAGCTATATACGTACAGGAACTGTAATTCCGCCTAGAAGACAAGGCCTGCGCATGACGTCATCGCTAGTAGATCTCCGACGCGCCCCAAGCGTCAAACACGCCGAGACTCGACGAGAGTCGCCGCAAAGCTGCAGACGCGTCTGTCTTGATGTCCCTGCGTGCTGCGTCGCGCTCCTTGCAAGACGCTGCTAGACGCTCTGGCATCAATGATGCCGCACACTCTAAGAAAAAAAAAAGAAAAAAGGTAGCAACGGCGCGTTTTTTTTTTTTTTCCTTCTTCTGACGCGCCTCCAAGCGGATAGAAGAAGGGAGAAACGAGACGTTTTTCTCCTTCTCCAAGCAGACGGGAGGAAAGTTCCGCCCTCCCGCCTCATCTTCTTTCGGTTTCGTTTTTTCTGGTACGTCGCGCGCGTTGTTTGGTAAAGGACGTTGGTCTGATTCACTGCAGTGTCAGCGGCAGCGAAGGCCGTCTTTAATTCAGTCTCCTAATCCAAACACGCAGAGCACCTTGGTTGCGTTGAGGGTTTTAGTAAAAATGTTAGGGACTTTTAGCAAACCGTTCCGCGTACCGCACTACCGGAGCACCTGAAACATGCTTTTAAGCGCGCGCCCTGGTGGTACTATGACCGCAGGGCGTGCGCTTAAAAGCATGCATCAAAAGCTCCGGTTGAGTGGTACGGAGAACACGGTAACGGTTTGCTAAAAGTCCCCATTGTCAAACGAGCAAACGAAGCCATTAGATACAGCGTAGTTCCGAAGTAGCGCCACCAGTGCAAAACACAATGGTCTAAAAGGGCCGATTTCGACGTCTTCGGAACTCGCGCAACTCGGAAGTTCAACTGTAGTTCAACACCACTCCGCAACCTTCGCAACGACTTGGAGACGGCAACGAGGTTACGGCGACATTGCGTCGCAGACAGGCAGGTTTTTCTGCCGTGTGCCTCCGCGTCTTCTGCGCTACTACGCGTTCGGTTCTGCTTCCTGTTATTGAGTGCCAACCAGTGATCGCCGTGGTTTTGTATTTTCGCGTGTCACCAACATCGCCATGAAAGTGTTGTGCCTCGTTAACGAAGGTGGAATCGTCGCCGATGTCGCGTGTTTCCCCTACCGGTGATCTAACAGCAAAATGAGATGATCTATACCGTCGCACATTGGCATTCTGCTTTGCCTTGAAAAGTTTAAAGAAGACCGCTTGAGGGATTACGGCGCAGTCGATCGACCCGCTGGGCGGGTAGTCATGTTGGAACGTTGATCTGAACCGTAGCTCCAAGCGTACGGGCCAATGTGGTCGTAATCTGCTATGTCCTGTTTTTCCCTCCAGGCAAGCGATTGCGCTATCGGGGAAGGGCTGAACAGGCTTGAGATATGACCGAAAGTATACGTATATTTATAGTTTGATACATTGGCGATAAACAAAATAAAGCAGAACGACCGATGTGGTGTTACGCAAATTTGCTTCCGGGGGGGGGGGGGGGGCAGAAATGGCAGTAATTTTCCTTTCACCCTGCATTTCAGAAGTTTAATGTAAGGAATACTGGGAAGAGGGTGAAAATTGTCGGTTGTATCCGTTTAACATCGCAGTGTTGACAGCTGAACTTCATCGACACCGAGAGGACTGAGCAACTGCGTTCGAAACGCAAATTTCCTTACCTGCGCTCGAAACTGGCTTCGGCAATAAATACAGCGCTTGAAAAACTCGTGTGAAGTCTCTATTTGTTACTCCTCTCGCCCCGAAAGCAGTGGCTTGCTCGGATGGGTGCGAAGCAGCTGTCTGCTTTTCTTGCGATGGCTGCTTGCAGGCACTGCAGGGGACCGCCAGTAGACCGAGGTTTTTGTCTGTCCTAAGACTACGTCAAGTATGTCCGATTGAATCACCGCAGCGTTCTGTGCAAATGCCGACAATATACGTAGCGTCCTCATTAACCCTTATTGAGCTCAGTTCGTTCGATTCGGGGCCGCCATAATGAAATGTAGACGAAGTATGAACTCCGCTCCTTTCAGAAATAAAATATTCTTCCTTTCTAAGAAAAAAAAATACACATAGGTTACAAGGTCGTTTTCTTTTATGGAGGAATACATATACCCTATTTTCTAAGTGTGCCAGCTAGGCGGCGATGCGTGGATCCATTAGGGATTACGTTTCAAGGCCAAACGTGCCGCAGGCCTTGTCTTCTGGGTACCTGAAGTGGTCGCATTGGGCACAGATAAGAAAGATAGCTGCTATTTCGAGGCGGCTACTATCCGACTCCCATTCACGGCGTTCTGCCATCGGCGATGGAAAGACTCATTCGCTCGGGACTCACTTACGAAGAACCAAGCTGCATCGAATTGTTTTTGCTGTTGTTGTTGTTGTTGTTGTTGTTTGCTTTGGCTATGGGGAATATATGTTTCTTTACGCACCGTCGCATGCGGCGGCACTCGTGGGTCGATTGCAATGGTTTTAGGAAGCAGGTAATGCGTTCTCTGCTGTGAAATTTTTACCTGTCTCAGTAGAGTTCGCATCGCTTTCTTATCACTCCTGCTCTGATGCTCGAGTGCAGGAACTTGTTTACGCCGTTTCGGGGTTGGTGTTGTCCGCAAATGATGCAATGTGGGAAAAAGGGGGTATAGATATTTCCCTTTTGCCATGGTCGTAACATGTACTAGATAAGCGGTCGGTGCGTACATTACATGCAATATGGGTTTAATGTCTTTTTTGGTGTCTTGCGATGGAACGGAGAGAAGTAGAAATCATTTCGTTTTTTTTTCTGTTGTTGATGTTCTGTTTGTTTGCCTGTTTGTCTGTTTGTTTGTTTGTTCTCTTTCTTCTTTTTTTTCTTCTTTTTTTCTTTTGGGAAGGGGGGGGTTGGAGGGGATGGGGAAATCTGGTTCTCCACAGTCGGTATATGTGGAGTGGGAATGTGTACGGGATTTTGTTATAAGACAATATGAGACCTAATTGCGGAATCAATTTGTTTAAATGCACAGCAATTCTAGGGTAAGCTTTCAGCGCCTTCCTGTTCACGCTGGGATGTAGCAGGGATATAAAAGAGCGTGCCGTATGAAGCGTACAGCTGCAGGTTGTCTTTTCACGGTGTGCGTGCGCGCACCGTGGCAAAACGGATTACACGCACTACGGAAGCTCTTGCTTGTGGGCTTTGTGCACCATCATGACAAAAGACGGAAAACGAGTTGGGAAGTTACACCAGAAAGAGAAAGCCCCGGCCAAGACACCGCCTGGAACGCCCAAGACCGTTTGAACTTCCTGTGTCCCAACATGATGGACGACGAAATAGAACAGCGACAGCAAGATAAACAACACCAGCAACGACGATGACGAAACAACGTCGTCTTTCTTTCAAGGACAACGACCGGAACGACAATACGAACGACAAGAAGAAGTATGTGGCAGGCGTTCTTTCCACGGCATGGATCGAGTATCGCGCGCGGGTTCCGTGTCGGAATCTCCCTTCTCTGGTGTCTCTTTGTTTATCTTTTCCAGAGTTGTTGGGAGCGACAAGGATCGATGGCCGGACGCGAGGAAGGCACCGACACCCGATCGGGGCTCGACGAAATGTCATCCGAATGTGTCAACGGTGGACGGCGCGATGCTGTCTACATTTCGGGCCTGACAACCCTGTTCGCCGCGTTGAGAGGTTCGGGCTCTAAAACGTGACTTTAAACAGTTTTTTTTTCCTTTTCTTTTTTTAGACAGTGCTGGCGTTTGAGGATTTTGCGGAACTATACATAAGTGCATCCGTGCCTGTGGGATTTTTTTTTTTTTTTTGCCCGTGAGCGCCGCAGACGAACTGTCGCCTTGACTGACGTTTACCATATCAGCATATATAGTGCATACTTCATTCCTCATATAACCTTTGAGTCTTAAGACATCGAAATGTTGCTTGAAAACAAAGTAAGTTTTAAAAAATTGGCTGTAGAACGTGCTGCTGCTTCCTGCCACTAGCATGATATATCTTGTGCTACAGAACCTAGGGCCGGCTTGCTAGAAATAACGTTTCAGCATGAGACTAGGGAAAGAGAGCACTGCCAAAGCCAGTGCACTAGCTGAGCGGTACTCAAACCGCGTCTCAAGACGCTCGCGCGCCCCAGCCTTTGCAGTGCTTTGTTTCACCCAGTCTCAGCTGAGTTTTAGCAAGCTTGTCCAGAAATCTTGGGTTCGATCCCCACACCTGCCCGTTTCGCCCTATACTCGTATTCACCAAAAAAAAACTTAGTAAATAAAGTTTGGCACCTCGCGGAAAGTTACTAATTTCCCCCTTGATGTATTGAATTAATATCTATGTAGGTGGATTATAGGCTAGCTTTATGTTATTTTATCAAAACGTACACGTTTCAAACGCCAGAGCAATGGGTTCTTGGACATCCAAATATTCCAAGAACTACTTCGCGCAACACATGAACAATGCGCAAAATTTCCTTTTTCTCTTGATGTGACAACGAGTATAGATGGGCATTCGACCAACGTGCGGTCGTGTACTACTACTCGGTGACGCACGTTAAAAACTCGTCAAACACAAAGATTCTTTGTGTTATGACAGAGTGCGTGTGTGTGTGTGTGTGGGGGGGGGGGGGGAGGAGCCGAAAGATTGCAGCGAAGTTTTCTTTTCTCACAAACCCGTAGATCCGTTTATTATCGTGACGTATTTTCATTTAAGGGGCAAAAAAATTCCTACCACTCCCTAGGCTGAACAAGAGCAGCACAAGAGACCGCACGGAGATCACAGTGGTTCATATGTGTGACATCACGACAAATTATCGGCTGTGATCATCATATAAGGAGTATTCAATAGGCGCCATATTTGTGGGTGCTGTCTAGAGCGCATGCTCAGAACGAGCCCACATTAATAGGCTGCTGAGGCCGGCAATCTTGAGGGTGCGGAATGCACGTTACAAAAGAACTGTGGAAGCTCGCCATCAGCACGCGCTCAGCAGTCGCGCACACAGCTATGGCCGCCAGTGAATACTTCCTATTTGATGATCTCTAAAAAGCACGGCAGAGGCTCGGGGTATTTGCATTATAAAATCAACACCGTCGAAGTTGACAGTCTGATATTGTTCTTATTTCCGCCGATAAAGCAGAATTTACTGAAAAACGACCCTTCCGTTCCTTTTAATTTTCTCGGTAAGTGTAGCCCGACGTGGCTATGTAAAAGCCAGCCGAGTACCGTTGTCGACTTTCGGGCGGCATTCGCCTCTGGGCTGTTGTACCCCAATCAGCGTAATAAAATCATTTTACTGCTGCTTTTTTTTTTTAAGCAGTGACTGTTGGCCACGTGAGCTACCGAAACCGTCGGTGTGGTCGATTCGCCAAGATTAGCCAAACTGGGATTAATTCTGTTTTCATCAACAGAAGAAACAGTAATGTCAGGTTGTCAATATTAACGGTGATGCTTTAAGAACGCAATGACTCCAAGCTTCCATCGTACACAATCAATCTTGTCACCATCAATTCAAATAGGCAGCATCGAATTTGTCATTCAGAGCTGATAATCTTGACCCTGACGTCAAGGGTAAAAACTATACTTCGTTTCACCTTATGTTGTACCGCAGCGAAGGCTAGAAGCGCGAGCTCATAGCGTTGGCAGCTGCTCTTAAGTCACGAGAGCTTGTGCCGCCGAGATGTGCCCCAGAGCAAGGAACTCGCGCTTGTAGCCTTTCCTGCGGTACATCATAAGGTGAAACAGAGTATAGTCCGTTCACCTTTCAGCTGAGACTGCGGCCAAAGCTACAAGCGCGAGCTAGCCCGCGCTTCTGGCTCTGGCTGTCGTGTATTTCTAGCGCGAGCGCTCTTTCTGCGGAAGAACGCTTCAAAGCAGCGACCTCGTGCTCTCGTGCTTGTATCATTGACCTGCAGTCTTAGCCTAAGGATGAACAGAGCATATAAAAGGACGTCGCTGAACGCCCCTGCGCACTACGAGCCCTAGCACGAGCCTCTCGTTCGAAAGCCTGTCATGACCGCTCGTGAATTCATGGAACGCGAACAGTTTGAACTCCAGAATAGCAGGCTGTGCTGTTCCTCGCCGTTGCTTAGTTGGAACGCCTCTATTGGAGACGAGATCGAACAGTCACGCCGCTACCGGTACGCTTCAGTTGTGTGGACAACGAACCGAATATTGTTGTTTGTTCTTGATCGGCGATATCGAAGATGACGACTCGAAGGCCGTTCCTCGTGCAGCGAAGCGCTCGTGCCCAGACCCTGCATGGCGAGGTTCAATTTCTTTGTTATGCTTTGTTAGTAAACACCGGGATGTGGAGACCAACGTTGGTGGGGACAACAAGTAAAGCCCCTTCATGTTTCAAAAGTAGCGCACGGTGCGTCGATGCACAAGGCACGTGTAACGTGCAGCCCTTGGGAAGATCATGGCGGCACAGCGCAGCACTGATACCACTGAGATAGATTTCAGACGCCATGTTCTTCCCAGAAGAAGCGCGCGGCACGTGTCTCGAGCATTTCCACAACAATGAATGGCACCACTTTTCCCAGAATAGAGGGGCTTTAACAACAAGCTCGATAAAGCGCCCCCTATAGTGCGATCTCCTGCCCAACACTTAGGGTTCTTCGTTTTCGGGTTTTATACTTTTTTCAGAAATCGGGAGTAAAACTCGGGGGATATTTTTCAGGCGGATAATCGGGGAGAAATCGGGTCTTTCTGAAGCCATTGGGAAATCTGGTTTTCTCGGGTCTTATTTATAAAGGGCAAGTACCTGAAATGTGTTATTAACGCGCCCCCACCCCTGCCCGTTTCCCGATCTGGATGAGCACTCGCACCGGCGTGCGGTCGTGTATCACTACTGCGTGGTGCAACGTTAAAAGACCCCAGGCTAGCGGTTGTACCGCACTGGCTAAATTGCTCATCTACAGCGGGTGACTCGTCGCAACTTCCGATGGCTGACCAACTACACGCTGTATAAATATCCCCACAACCCAATTTGTTATTAACGCGAACAAAAGTCAACAAGGTATGTGATATAGCGATGGTGCTCGCTTGCTTGCAGTTATGTTCGCTTCCTGAAACTCGTTCTGAAGCAAATACTGTTCTTATTTTCGATAAATTTAGCTGATTTCAAGACCGGTATTCGGGGAGAAATTGGGTTTAACCAGATTTTCGTAAAAACTGTTCGAGGAGCAAAAATCGGGTAATATCGGGTTTTACCCGAAAACCAAGAATCATACCAATACTCCGTCTTACTAAAACCGCGCTGTACAGCCAAAGCCACAGGGGAGAGGCTGTCCCACCCTTTTCAAGAGGGGTGAAAAGAGGAACAGGAGACGAAAGGCAGGGATTTCCAGCCTTTCTCTCTTGTTCCTCCTTTCTCTCATCTTGAAGAGGTTTGGATACGCTCTCTCCCCTGTAGCTTTGGCAGTACTGCACGGTGTTAGTGAGACAGAAAATAAGAAGGTGCGTCAAAAGAGGCGGACGGAGAGGGAAAGCAATTCATCCCCCCTGCCCCCCCCCCCCGCACACACACATACATACACACACAACCGGGTGGCGTCGAGAGAGGGGGCAAGGGGCGTAAAGGGGCATATTAAAAAAATTCAGAAAAAGCGATATCGCCCTTCTTCGCTACCATCACCCCGCCCAACATCTTTCCCGAACAATCTCTACGGCACTTTCTAACTTTTATTTTTGTGTGCGTGTTTGTGCGTGTTTGTCCTACCCTTTCTTATTTCCCTTTCTCGGTTCTTTTCTCGCCATCCCCCTCGCCCCCTTATATCTCAAACACTACCGACGTCACGACACACACCGCCCCTGGGAGACCCCGGTAGCGTTTTTGGAAGTGGCCAAAGATGAGCTCTAAAGCCGCGTACACCGCGCACGGCCCCACAATAATCACAGAGTTCAATATTCGCCTCGATTCCGAAGCGAAGGTTTTAGCCTCAACTAACTCCTTCCCAGACATGTACACGTTACCCCAAAAAAGTAACTAAATACCGTTACTCGTTACTCGCTCAAAAAGTAACTAAATACGTTACTCGTTACCGATTCTCAAAAGGAACGCGTCAGTTACCTCAAAAGTAACGAGTTACTTTTCACGTTACTTTGACGAGCAAATACACAACTGTTTTTGTTTCATGGTTTATTGTATTCTTTCTATAGTCATTGCCCTTAAGCAGCAGCTGCCTGTCAAAGTTTTCATCAGTTATGTTTCCCCGCTTCCTTGAAAATACATCTCCGGCGACGCTGAAGCGTCGTTCTACTCACGCGCTCGAAGGAACGGCAGTGTTGTGCTTCAGGAAGAGCTGGTGAATCTTCGGGAATGGACCTTTTGGCGAATATGTGCTGCCACCTATGGGGCGATGGGCGAACCTGAGGCGCACTGGGTTGGAGAGTATTTGCAGAGAAAACAACGTGCACGTTAGGCTTCTTCTGTGCTACCGGTTCGTTTTCTTTTGGTTCTTCGAGAGGTCGGACTTGTCAACTCTCCTGACTGCACGAATCCAGGCTGCCCGCTTAACGGGATGAAGCTTACCGCACGGAAAGCGAAAAAGCTAGTTCCACAACCCGGGCGATGATAGTTCCGACGGCCGAAGGCTACACAGTTCACCGGCATGATTGCGGGTGCACGTCGTAATCTAGAACAGGCGTCGTCAGTACGATGACTCGTGTTCACCTTGTTCGCAACATCAAAACTTGAGTCTCGACTCTCGATGGTCTTATTTTCTTCTTCATCTTCCAAGGCGCCCAAAGGCGAGAAATGGAAGATGGCGGATTGTTTGGAACTAGATACTCTCGAACCCAGGCGCATCAAATACTCCGCGCATGCGCACCGCGTATTTCTACAAAAGGTCCACTGCGCCTTCATTGAGGACAGCAAGTATGGGTTCTGTGCCTTCCCGTGTTTGCAACCTCCGGGTTTACATTCGGTCCGTACCCGGTTCTAGAAAGTTCAACCAACGAATTAACCGGATTGTGCTCGCTGGGTGAAGGACATTCCCAGCTGTAGAGTTCAGTGCAGCAACGTTTATCGCTGGACACGTCAGTCGAACTGTTCGACTGACCTGTTCAGCGATATACGTCGCTGTTCTGTCATACTGTTTATTTGTTTTTCGGGTTGCCCATCTGCCTTTGTCGCAAATAGACGCATACTCAGGCTAGAATGAAAACAAGGCCGTTTAAGCGGTGTTGTACACGTTACTCCTCAAAAGTAACGAGATACCGTTACTCGTTACTTGGCCTTAAAAGTAACTAAATACCGTTACTCGTTCCTTTTCTAAAAAAGTAACTAAATACGTTACTCGTTACCGAAAATAGTAAATAAGTACAAGTAACTCGTTACTTGTAACGCGTTACGTACATGTCTGCTCCTTCCTAAAGTTGTGAAACGTCACTTGGTCGTCACCAAAACCTTCACCAAACGACGATTTAGCGACGAGATAGTTCAGAGTATTCACAGCCCAGCTAGGGACAATACGGAGTTTTCGTAGAGCGTTTCGCCAGTCCCACAACGCTCTCAACATCCCGCTACGATACCCGGACCTCTACTGTCAAGTCCATCGGCGCGCAGGCCCAGGAGCGGCTTCTTCGTTGCGGAGGGTTTAACGGAGGGAAACGCGGTCTACGATGTAGGGACACGTGGTGATGTATAGGGACACGTAGGCGTGACGTCATCAGTGCAGCCGTGCAATGGGCAGGCCCCACGGTGTTGCTGGCGCGCGCACCGATGAAGCTCGCCACGACTTTTGTGTTTCACAATCTCGCTGAGATTTGACCACCGAGAGATTTTGGATGATTGGCATCTCGTGCCGCGTGACGCCATCGTCGGGAAAGTCCAGTCAGCACGCTCTGCGAACTTCGGCCCCAACTTTGTGTTTGACGAATTTAGATATCCAGGTTTATAGCCCCGCTGTACTGGCTACATGCTTTCGTCTACTGGCGACTCCAGCGATATCGACTGCATGTAGAGGCGAGAGCAGAAAGCTGTGGCGACAGCTTCGCTCACCAGGCTTCTCGGTGGAATCAGATATTCACAACGTCTGGGGGTCTAAAAACGAAGCCGTGAAAGTAGGTCCAAAAACACGTGATAAAAATTGCCCATAGCCTAAGTGGTGTCGCCGTACTCTGACATATCAAGGTCAAGTTGTCTAAACATTAACTTTCTTTCTTTTTTTCTTTTTTCTTTTTGTTGTTCCGTGAGGGATATCGGTTGCATAACATTAGGCGAATCGAAATCGCTTTTCGTTTTTGTTGTGTTGAAATCAAAGACAGGCTGGGCTGAAACATATCTCCGCTTCTTCCTCAAGTTGTTGGTGGCGATCGATTTCAGTTCCCAAATCCACAAGAAAAAGAAATAGTGTTGGATACGTCAGCACTTCCTGATATAGTCGAAAACTCAGTTTCGGAGAAACGTCAACATATATATGAATATGCTTTTATTTTTCTATCTTTCTTATTAGTGCAAGAGCCCAAGTTGAAATTCCAAAGACCCGGCGTCGAGGGTCTCGAGTTCCGCCATGCGCAACTTAACGCCTGACGTGAGCACTCAGTAAAAGCTCTCATATCCCCAGAGCCAACTGGAGTGGTACGGCTCCAGCACTTCGTCTGTTCCAGATTTTTTTTTCTTCTTTTTAAAGTTCTAAATAGATAAAAAAACAAGAAAACATCGCCACAGATATTGCGTTGTTGTATAGGAAACGTGTCACGTCCGACAGATCTGCAAAGCAGAACCCGTATTCACTTTATACATGGTTCGCACGCAGTTTTGCATCGAATTTCGGAAGCAGAAATCCGGAACCAGTCTGAGTTCGGAAAAATGCTCCCGTTTCTTGAGAAAAATAAAAAAGCGTCTGTTTTTGTATAAAGAACCACTGAAAAGAAAAAAAAAATTTAATTTAGTCTGGTCAAAACACGCGTGTTCAAAAAAAAAAAAAAAACATTTTACGCGAAAAAAAAAAATTTCGAGCAATATTGACGGCGCGAGACGCAATTTAGTGGGCAGTCACCTCCTTTCCACTTTTTTCTCTCGGCATTTCGGGCGCGTGGAGGGAGAGGTGGAGAGAGTGCATTACCATTCCGTGACGTCATGGACGTTGCGGGCATAATTCAGACGCAACTAAAATTAATCTCGCGCCGTCAATATTGCTCTAACAGATTTCTTTTTCGCGTAAAATTAATTTCTTCACACGCGTGTCCAAACCAAACTGTTGGGAATTTTTTTTTTTCAGTGGTTCATTAACGTTTTTTGCTCATTGCACGTTTCGACGAAATTTGGCTTTGTTGTCCTTGGTGGCTCAGCCTTTCTATCAATCTTGTGAGTTTTCTAAAGACTAAGCATGATCAGAGGGAAATAACACAGGGTCTCCCATGCGGAAAAATAGAATGGAGTACGCAATGATATAAATGTTTATTTGTTTATTAAAGGACGCCCCAAAAAAGAAAGGCATCTGCACAAAAAGAAAATCACTATTTAATGGTGTTCGGTGTGTTACCAAAGTGACTACTGCCTGCTTACACCGTCTAAGGTGTATGCCATACAGTGGCGGATTGGGTGGAGGGAGGGGGGGGGTATCCTGACTCCCCCCCCCCCCCGCCCTTGAATACCTTATGTGTAAAAATTTTGGAGATGGGAAAAGGGGGGTTAAAACACTTGATACGCTGACCCCCACCTCTGAAAACGCCTGCATCCGTCCCTGGTGCCGTACATGACGCAGTTACCACATTACGATACTCTCCTTAGTGCATGGGGATTGGATGAGTGTAATAGCAAATAAACAATATGTTCTTCACTCCCCGTAACGACCCTTTAAAGGGGTAACGAAACGCTTCTTAAACTTCTTCGCCCTTAGCTTTAATCCTCAACCCAAAAGCAAAATGAGAAACCACGTGGTCGTGACGTGGTCGTGCACCAGTGCTAACGTTGACCGGTGCCAACCTTGACCGATGCGATGATTCCGAGCTTCCACCGTGCTTTTTAAGCACACCATGGAACTTGTCATTGGCAAGTGATGATAAGTTCCGTCACGTGCACTCATTGGCCACGAGCGCGAATCCAAATGTTTGTCGACGGATTGCTTGTTGACGAGCGCATACGTCCGAGTGACGCAGTGCTCGTGTCGAATGCATGAGCTGGGGCCAGATGACTTGCTTAGGGTTCAGTGGACTAGACTGGGGCAGTGATGCTCACCGCCCTCTCTCGCTCATGCTTCAAAGTGAGACGGTCTATGTCGGATGTTTCGGAGGCCGACAGGGGCGCTGCTGTCGACTACTCCTGCTACCGCCAAATTCAAAGGAAGCAGCCGCCATCCATTAATCCTGAAGCGTCCTGCATCCCGTCTGCGCTCGACCGCGTGTGTTTGCGTTCGGCCTCGGTGTTGGCGTTGAGTGACTGCAGTTCGCGTGTGCTCGTCTGCGTGCCTTTTCCGTGATGTTATCATGATTACAGTTGTCTTGCGGTTTTGTTGTTCGACTCAAATGCAAGAATGTCTAATCATCGGTGAAACTACTGTTTTGCGCCTGGCTGTAGAATAGGATACGCTCGCGTGAAGGACGCGCCATAGGTATCTTTTTCGGTGTACTCGAAGACGAGGAGCGGCGAAAACTGTTGGATAAAAGCTTGCACCGAGCGGACAAGACGTTCGATGAGACCTCTGCTGTGTGCGAATTACATTTTGAACCACGGTACGTAACTAGAGATTACGAGCACGTTATCAGCGGTGAAGAGAAACGCGTTTAGCGTGGGAAACCCATGCTTTCGGCCGACGCAGTTTCTACGATGGTTCCGAATCTCCCCAGCTATCCGCCGAAGAAAACACCGACGCACACACGCGCTGATACGCACGCGATCGCAGAAGCGCGGGAAAGCTTCAGGACGAGTCGACCGGAGCGCCATCTCTGAACGCCTCAGCAAGCGGGCGCGGTGAGCCCACTACCCCATTCTAGGCTACTGTACTTTCAGTACAGTAGCTACAGTGTACTGAAGGTACACAGTGAAAGTACACACAGTAGTACTTTCAGTACAGTACAGTAGTACAATACAGTACAGTAAATTTTTTTTAGGCTATTGTATTTTTAGTACAGTGGCTACAAGGGGAAGTGTGGCGAGCGCGCACGCTCAGCCGTGGCACTTCGACGGGATTTATTTGATTACGCTTCTGTGGGGCTCACCAGGGTATAGAAAGACAGTGTTGATTACGTAGTTATTAAAACTGAACGTTGGGACTATCATTTCCTTTGTGTTAACAAAAGGCATCAGTGAAATATTACGACTCGCGGGCACGTATACCACGGCTCGGAGCATGGGGGAATCTGTTTGAACACGTAAAACTTGTCAAATATTTTTGCCACCCAATGCTATTTTGAATAAGTAGAGTCCCTGATCACTTTTTTTCGTCTTACCTTGTGAGTAGAACGCACGTGAGAAAATAGGTGCCTGTAGGGATAGTGTTCTATGCATTTTGAGGTTCCGTCTGCCCCCATTTTCGTTCATTTACCATTGGCCTGGGTTGTATGAATTATAATATAATTATGGTATTGTTTTTATTTTAGTTGATAAGTAAACCCAAAAGTTGATAAAACATATTTTTTATTGAATCAAGAATACTGCCTTCCGAACTCAACATAAAGCAAAAAACAAACAAATCATGCAAAAACACTTGGAAATGTCATCCTAAGCCAAAACAGAAATGTCTATGTAACATGCCGCAGCTTCAGGTACTTCTCGTGCAAAGACGCTTTTTCTTTGTCTGTGTTTCGTCCTCTCTATGTTTTATACTTTCTGTTTTCTAGAAGGCGAGTAATAAGATAGAATTAGTGATTTGGTTGGTCAGGTCAATGCTGCGCACAACCATCTGAGACGCGACTCCTTTGCAGAGAAGAAGTCAGGTCAACTACACTATCTTGTTGCAGTTCGTTGTAGCTGAACCACGACGTAAAGATGACTTCACTTCGATGAAAGGCCTGGAGACGTACCTTTCATGGAAGTGAAGTTTGCACACGGTGGAGTACGTCTCGAGATGCTTGTTAGCGCGGGAAATCGCACGCTGCCACTGAGCTAACGAGCTTTCATCCTTGAGCACACCAAAAGAGAAAGTTTCTTCTGCACGATCTGTAACCCCTTACAAAAATGATCAATGAGTTTCTATTGTGTTTCTAATGTATTCTTATAGAATACATTATTAGAAACTCAATAGAAACTCGTTGATCATTTTCGTAAGGGTGGTCGTGCACCCGGGCACAAAACAACTGCCTTGTTTCAGGCATGACTACACATAGCCAACACCGGGGCTGAACAGTTAGAAGCGAGCTCAACTTACGCACCCAAAGGCGGTCAAAACGTTTGGAGTCATCGGCGACGAAGCGAGCGACGGCCTCCGTCTGGGCGGGCGACGTGTAAGCAAGCGCGAGTGCCTCTTGTCTTGTGCCCCCCTATGTACAATCAAATTTTCGTACCGAAAAGCAGGTTTTTAACTTTCTACCTTCTTTCTTTCGGCCCACTAAACAATATGCTATTAGTAAAATCTCAATCTAAATTCATTTATGCCAACCCAAAAGCCATTTCAGGCTTCTTTAATGTTTTCTAAGCAAATTCATATTATCATTCCTAAAATGCATTCTATTTTTCTTTATTTTTTTTTTTAATTGTAGGATTGTGGAAGTAAACGTCGCTTCAATGTAACAAAAGGTGAAATATAGAACTGGAAGCTTTCTGGTGGGATCGTTCTGCTCGTATGTGTTTCTTCAGAGGTAGCCTTTTGGTCACATGTCTTTACATGGCTTGTATGTACGTGACATCATCGCACCGTGCTGGTGGTACTTCTGGCCGAAAAAAGAGCAACTCCAATGGTGCGAAATGTACCATGAAAAACGAACGCACTCAGCACCAAGACCGCCACAATGGCCGTTGACGTGACGTCAACGCAAGCCGATGCAAGAAACAACATTGCGTTTATTGCATCGTGCATCGAGCAAAGTGCATCATGCATCACGCATCGTTAGTTGTTTGTTGCATTGTGCGAACAAATCTGTTTCTTGAATCATGGGCCGCATGTACAGGGCATTTTTTTTTCACCGCAAAAAGAAAGTACGCATCGCCGAACGGTCATCCTTCACCCGAAGGTAGCGGTAGAGGTCAGAGCCAGATGTCAAAGTTTCAGCGCAAACGAATATTTTATTCAAAAGTTATAAATGATTTCTTGAAAATGTCAGTGGGAAAATGGTGCCCGACGGATTTCTCGAATACGTGGTGTTCTATGGCGCCCGAAACCAAAGACGGGTGAAAATGGGCCCCATTTTTCCATTGAAATTTTCAGGAAATCACTTCTAACTTTTGAATATAAAATATCCGCTCGTGCTGAAACTTAGGGATCTGGTTCGAACCTCTAGCTCTACCTTTTGGCGGAGAATGAGCGTTCGGCCATGCATAGTTTATTTTGCAGTGAAAACAGCTAGCCCTGTAGATATTTTTGGAACACTCTGTATTTGCATTGACGTCAGATTAGCCGCCATTAAGAGTGCCTCGCTGCTGAGCACATACCTTTTTCAACACACGTTTCGCACCAACAACTTTTTTTTCTTTTATCGGCTAGAACAACTACAAATGATAACCAACATGGTGCGATGCCATCATGCACGCACCATATGTTGCAAGTATTGAATTCCGACTGATGCCCTTTGCTTGCAAGCAAGTGCAGCATGCGTGTGAAGGCACCTCTAGCACACTTGCAATTTCACAAGCTTACTCACGCATATATGGCGCCGGCCAGAAGTTATTTGTTTGGACAAGACCTGGTAGAAGGCACTTTCCGAAGCCACACAATCGCGTCCGTGACTTTGCTGGGTATACGTTCGTTTCATACTTATAGTTGGTGGCAGGCTAAGAATGCAGCAGAAGCTTCGCCTCCAGCACACGCTTGTTGTGTGCTGGAGCATCTGTTGAATAACCTCTCAACAAGATGAGGTCATCAAGAATGTCGCTCATGGCGGACTGAGCACACTATTCACCTCGAGACCCAGATTGAATTTAGGGGAAGCGTGCTCTTGTTTACCCATGCTTCTTTATGAGGCACGTGGTGATTACCTCTGTCCACAATGCGGGACGAGACAAAGCATCTACACTAACAACGCAGAGCACGGGCAAGGGTACAGAGCACGAGCTCTTAGCGGTTGATTCCAGCGCACGAGCGCTGCACCGGCGCCTTCATGGCTTCGGCCTCACGTGCGTAGTCTTCGTTTCGCTCCAAGTACACTGTTGCTCCAAGTGAGTGAAAAACAAAGCGTTGTTCTAGTTTTCACCACATGAGCCGTGCCGATCGAATCTCGAGGCGAATACTGACACTAAGCATGCGCCGTGCACAAACTGTTTCGAACGAACATAAGAGAAAAAAAAAAAGGTCTCAAAGGAAACTCGTTACTATAGTGGGCACTATTTTATTTCTGTATAATTATTTTAGCGAAAAATGTCACGTTGCTAGAATCACGCTCAAAATTTTTAAGAAGCAAAAAAAAAATACAAAAACTTTTTTTGTGTGTCTGGTGCCACGTGACACTTCTCGTTCCTCACTATTCACAAGCGTCCTGAGATCGTCCCAACCACGTTGTCCAAGCCATCCCTCATGGAACGCCGAGACAACGCAGGAGCTCCCGCTCATAGCAGCTCTTTGGGCACTCTTGAACCCAGCGACCAGCGACCACAAAAAACAGCGCGCCAACCTAGAGCTACCCTCCAACTTCCAACACCTTCGAAGAGATCCGGCGTACCTTCGGACCACCCGACGTCAACTCCAAGCCAATCACCAGATTCTACAAGGAGTCAAGAACCGCATCGTTCCGCAATAAAAAGGAAGGTACAAGTATACGCAAAGCTCCAGTCTAACTGGCAGCTCCCCACGAGTGTGACCGATTCAGGAGCTTCCCAGACAAATGACAAAGGTCGTACAAAAATATGCATCACGACTTCTCGGTCTTCAAATGTCCAGGCTTCTATTAGCTCCAAGATGAAAACGTCTTCGCGAGCTGAAGTCTTTGATGAGAGACTCCAGGCGCCCCAAATCAAAAGCGTCCCCATCTAAAAGGAAAATTGGCCAAAAGCCAGTTGATGAACTGCAGCGTCGGAGGAGCGTTCGCCAAACTACGAATGAAGACCACAGTCTGGTGATGTCGCTAAAGAGGAATGAAACAATCCACGAGAAGAACAATCCTATCTTTGAATATCCCAGCATCAGGCACCGTACACCACCGACCAGTGCCGAGCATTGTCGACGGGACAGTGCAGGAGATAACAAAAATAAACTGTCAAGTAGCAGCGTCCACGTTTCAGGAAAAAGCAAGCTGACCATCATGAAGAGGGCTGCATCTAGTACTTCTGACACTAGGGCGAGCCAGTCCATTGCCATCAGTGCCTTACGTGCGAAGAAGATAGCCGCGGACGTCAAGGTCACAAAGGAGAAGACTAGTGACTTTTTGAAGCTCGGCAAGTCCAGCGTTTTATCCACGTCGTCTTCAATAAGATGGTTATTTAAAAAAGCGCTGGACCGCGGACGCCTTCCTGAAAATTCATCGAGCCGCGATACCAGCGCAAAAACGAAGCTCGGTGAAGGAGTGGTTTTACCGGCTGAACCCGAAAGGGAACTTCCTAAGCGTCAAGCTTTGCAATCTCGTCATTTTACATCAGCGCAAGGAGATCCCGAGGAACGAAAGCAATGTCCTCAACACCATTAACAGGACGCGTCATGCATTGAGACACTAACAGCAGCGGCTCTGGAACCATTTCCGACATCTAGTACACGATTTAAGGTGAGTTAGTGAATTCTTATAACTAATTTATTCTACCAAATTCGCACAAGGTCGGTGTTTTGTGTACCATATTTGTATTATTTAATAAATGAAAGTAACAAAATATATACAGCAGTTCGTTTCAGGAGAAAACGTTCGTTTTGCTTCCGTTTCGGGTTTTATTATTTCAGTCAAAAGAAATGTCGTAATTCCTCCACAATTTTTTTAACATTTTTTTTTTGCAAACATGAACAGTTCTTTTTTTTTTGCTAGAGCAGATGTTTTGCATTTTGCACTAAGGCTAAGTTTTTCACCTTGAGCATATTTTGACAAGAATGTTAGTCGACGAGGTGAGCATTAGTTTAAGCACTGCGTGAGGTCTGTGGTCGCTTGCACAATGTCCAGCTTTGAACCCTGGCAGCATAGTTAATGTCATGTCCCTGACAATTTACTGCTCATCACGTAAACGCAAGAACTGGGCGATAGGCTGGGGCGACATAAGGTTGTTCGCAACAACTTCAGCGTGAATTAGCACACTGACGTGTTGGAAGCTACAATCTTCCTCGATTTAAAGCATCTATCAGATCATGAACTACTGTGGGATCGAAGTGGATCGAAGCGTTAGTTAACACGCGGTAGTGTGGTAACTGTCTGTGGTTAAACATAACTGTAAATAAGCGTGCCCGTGTAATTATGTTATTAGAATGCAATAAAAGCTCCCTCCCCCCCAGCGCGAGCTCGTTGCGTTACGCAAGACTTTGTCTGCCTCGAGACTAGGTGTCACCATGGGCAAGCATCTAGCACTGGAGGCGGACCATCTACACAATTGTTAACCTGTCACCGGCTATAGAGTGGTCAGCTGCTGAACCCAGAAAGGTTATCGTTCAAGTTTCAGCCGCCCCCTAGTTGCATGTTTTCTCACTAAATTGTTTTTCTTCCGTTTTAAATTCTCGTCTTACTCTTTTTTTTATAAATGTATTGACCCTATTTATTTTTTCAAATATTTTTAACAAATCATAACTATGGTCGTGCATCTAAACGCAATATTGTTGTATCTATTTGATTAATGTGAGCAATGTTAAAGTAGTTTAACGTATTTTTTGCAGGTATCGGAAAAGTTTCACAAGTCGAGAAGTCGCGGGAGTGTAAGAAACCTATTTCGTTATCACCGCCAGAGCAACGTGCAGCTGTTGATTCCGAGGATCCTCGGTCTGAGTGTCTTCAGGCTCACGCCAGTACTTCGAAGACCACTACTGCCATGACGTCTGCCCATTTCTTCGTGAATTGTTCCAACACTTTCCACAATATCACTACTAGACCAGGAGTTGTCGGTAGCACTGAAGTGGCTCCAAGTTCCGAAGTTTTACTCGACGCAATTTTAAGTGTCGGTGCTTCAAGTGCTGAAATTTCAAAAACTCAAAATACTCATAATATGGTGTCCCGAGTTTTCAGTACTGATGCTGCAAACTCGCAAATTTCCTCTGCTGTAAGTTCAAGAAATGAAGTTGTACACGTTGAATGCTTGGAAGCCACACCAGCGGCACTCCTCAAAGCTCCAGGTCAACCGGCTACAGCTTCAGTCATCAAAGTATCAAACGTTGACGTCTACATTGTCCAAGTTTTCAGTGTTCCAGGTTACTCTATTTCAGTCCCTACTACTACCAATCTTATCTCGCAAACGCCCAGAGCTGCAACGCTTGAGCTCCAACCGCCTGGATTTTCCACGCAAAGTTTTCCAATACAAAGGCCATCAATGTCTAGGGCTCCACTCCAGAGGTACTCGGTGCCTGTAGGTCCCGTGTCATGGGGTCCCACATCCAGGGCTTCTTTGCCCAATCTTACCGAGACCGAGGCTCCAGTGCACGGGGTTCCCATGTACCGTGCTCCCATGTACGATGCTCAGATGCACAGTACTCTCATGCACGAGGCTCCCATGTGCGGCGCACCCGTGTACAGTACTCCCACATACGGTACTCCCATGTACGGGGCTCCCATGTCTAGGGCTTTCATGCCCAGGGCTCGTAATTCCACGGATTCCCTGTCGACCGTTCCCATGTCTTGGGATGTAAGGCAGACAACTTCGAGTTCTCTGGCACCGGTATCTGAAACACAGATGCACGGATCTTCACCGCGCAGGTTTCTTTATCACGGCAATCCCATACCTCACGAATCGATGCTCGGATCACCGACGCCCCGAGAACCAACAAATGTACCTTCAAGAGCTTCGGTACCGATGCCTGGCTATTGGCGACCCAGAGATTTATTCCCAGGCGATGTAAGGCACCGTTTTCCAGTACGGGCAGGTCCAAAAGAAGGACAACCAATGCTCCGGGGACCAGTCCTCGGGGCTCAGATGCCTGGGTCTTCAGTGCAGGGTACCTCAACGTTCAACACTCCGATGTTCAGGACTTCCTTACCTGGGTCACCGATGCCATCATTGACCCTGATGAAAAACACTACAATGTCATTGAATAAAGTACCTTGGACTTCGAGCGAGGCTCCATCTGATACTGCTCGAACATACTGGGGTCCCGGGCCTCCTGTATCCCGGTATTCACCGATCAGAACTCAGGTACATAGACTGTCACCTCCGATGTCTACAATCCGAAAATCGCTATTATATAAAACACCAATTCATGAATCTTCTTGTTCCCTGCTCCAGGTACCCTCACCTCCAACGCCCGAGCCTCCGGCGTTTCGGACTTCAAGTAATGGATTATCACGACATCGAATTTCCGCACGTCCCCGGGGCAAGTCTCTAGCGCGTGGCTCGCTACCACCCACAGTTGGGCTCCAGACACTTCCATCGACTTCATCTCAAGGTACTCGGACATCAAGAACAGCTCTATCACTTCAAGAACCAGCACTTTGGGATGCGCTGAGCAACGCTCCTTCTCGAGCTACGACACGCAGATATCCGATGTCGAAAGCATCAATTGAGGAATATTCTTTCACTAGTCCCTCGGTGCAAGAGCTTCACCGGCCCGGGATAGGAATCGTCCAGGCTCCAGTGGTTAGAGCCGCCATACCCAGCCATCCAAAGATTACTAGACAACTGACACCCGAGCCTGCGATGCTGAGGACCATAATCAGTGGGACTCCTTCAACTTTAGAATTGATTCCTGAGACTAGACAATCACAGGCTCTTGTGCCTCCTCGTTTAATACCTGCTGCTGCAACGTCTGGTGCTCCAACGCCTGGGGCTCCGACGCCTGGTGCTCCGACACCTGGGGCTCCGACACCTGGGATAGGAATCGTCCAGGCCCCAGTGTTTAGAGCCGCCATACCCAGCCATTTAAAGACTACTAGACAACTGACACCCGAGTCTTGATGCCGAGGACCATAATCAGTGGGACTCCTTCAACTTCAGAATTGATTCCTGGGACTAGACAATCACAGGCTCCTGTGCCTCCTCGTTTAATACCTGCTGCTCCAACGTCTGGTGCTCCAACGCCTGGGGCTCCGACGCCTGGTGCTCCGACACCTGGGGCTCCAACACCTGGGGCGGCTCCGACACCTGGGGCTCCGACACCTTGGTGTGCAACGCTTCGTGCTTCCAGAATCAGAACGCCATCATATGTGGCCCGTACACCACCTGGGACTGTAACGACTCGGGTTCCAGTGCATTAGTCTCCGCGGTTTTCCACTCCAACACCCTGGTCAATAACGCCAGGTGCTCCAACGCCACGTACACTGATCACTCAACTTTCTATGTCTGAGCCCCCAGTTTGTGCGCACCCATCCTCTAGCACTTTGACGCCTCGTTCTTCGGTCTTTGGGGATCAAATTCCAGGGCCTACAATGCATGAAAATGCAATTTCCAGGGTACCTAGGAATGAAGCCTCAGTGCGTGCGACTCCGACCCTTACGGTTACAACTCACAGATTTCCGGTGACTGGTTCTGCGACCCTCGACTCCCCATCCCAAGAGACGTCCGTTTCTAAATTTTTCATGAAAGATAATCTAATTATTTCTGCTCTAATGCCCGAAACACCAGTGGTGAAGAATCAAGTACCTGGGGTTAATTTACCTGTTACTGCAAAACCCGGGGCGTCAACCATGCCTGAAACATTAGGAGTCCTTGGACCTTTGTCAGAACCAACGGCTATACAAGCTCCAATGCTTGCATCTCGTGCTTCGGTTCCCTTTTATCCGCATATCGCTGCCCCCACCTCTGAAATTCCTGTTGCTCAAATTCATGTTGCTCCAACGACTGTTCCTCCAAAGCATGTAGCTTCAACTCCTGTTTCTCTCAATCCTCTTGCTCCACAGACAGTTGCTTTGAACCCAATACGCGACTCTCGTATAATAAAAGTACCAATACTTAGAGCGCCACAAACTGATAGCCAAATCCGCAAACTTTCGATTGCTGAGGTTTCAGTGGCAAAAACTGTGCCTGGCCATCTGATGCCCCATACGTTGATGCAAGAAGCCGAGGCATCACTTTCAAAAGCTAAAATATCCGAAGAGCTAGCGTCTGGAATTCGAAATGACAACATCATGACGCCTAATGCTCCGATTCCCGGCGCTCCAATTCAGGTCGCTTTGATTCCTGTCGCTTTAATTACCGAAGCCCCGATACCCTCGTGTTTGATTCCTAAAGGCCCGATTCTCGAGGCTCAAATTTCTGCGGTTGCAAACCCCCAGGCTTTGATTAACGGGGTTTCAAACCCTACGACGCGAATACCTGCACAATGGATCCCCGTGGCTTTGTTACCCACTGCTCTGGTCCCCGTGGCTTCGATTTCCGCGAATTCACTTCCGTGGTTTCTGGTGCCCGATGTTCCGAACCCTGAGGCTCCGATCCCCAAGGCTCCGATTCCCCAGGCGCCGATCCCCGAAGAGCCAATGCCCAATACTTTGATCCCCGATGCTTCGTTATCTAGGGCTATAGTCCCCTGGGCTGCAAGTCCGGAAGGTAGGACAGTCAATGTTACAATCGCCGAGGTGGCATTTACCGAGGTGCCAATATGTGAGACGTCGAGACCCGAGGCTCCGACCCCCGTGGTTTCGTTACCCACTGCTCTGGTTCTCTGCGCTCCCAAGGCTCCGATTACAAAGGATCCCATCCACGAGGTGCCGACCTACAAGGTGCCAATCCCCGAAGCTACAATAGCCAAGCCTTCGCTATCCACTGCCCTGGTCCCTTCGGTTCCAATTTCCGAGGCTCCGATCCATAACGTTCCGAACCCCAAGGCGCAGACCCCCGAAGAGCCGATCCCCAAACCATTGATACCTGATGTTTCGTTATATACTGCTATAGTCCCCTGGGATGCGAATCCCGATTATACGATATTCGAGGTTCCAATCGCTGAGGCGGCTTTTACACAGACGCCGATCTCTGAAGCATTAAAGGGACCATGAAATGACCTTTTTACTTTTGCCAGATAACTTTTACATTAAACCTTCAACGTTCACTGAATGCCGAACAGGCATCCGTTTTCGTCTCGGTTCATTAACTTCTACACAAAAAAATAATGAAATATCGACTTTTTCTTTCTCTCCAACTGACCGCAAAACAAGTTGCGGCGTAATTTTGACGGTCGTGACGTACGCTGGGACAGGAACCGGAAGTTCTCTCGGCAGTAGGAGAGTGGGAGCGTTAGCGGCGGCGAGTTGGGGTGTGCCGGTAGGTTTTACTGCGCTGATGTCACCGACGTATTTTCTGAATCGACGCCTCTCATCGCCGCGATAGCCATGGACACATCGCAGCTGTGCGAAATTCAATGAGATATGTTGCGCTACAGCGACAGCATGGGACTAGTCTCATACGCCGGTATGCCTGTTGGGAAGTGCGGCGAGTCTTCCGGTGAAGACTCCAGAAGTCAACCCAACTGTCATTGTTGGTAAAAGGCGGCCCGTGTCAGTCGTTTGCAAAGCGACGTAGATGGAAACAAATCGCCGCGGCGTTTTTCACGGCCTCGGAGATGCAGGAGCGAGCCGACGTTAAAAAAGATACGTTTGAACTACGACAGTGTCAGCAAGAGCCACGTAAATACCTGTTCACACTCTGAGCGGACGCGCGCGTTTGATGGAAGTGCTGTATTCGCGCTGTTGGTGAGCGCTTCGGGACCGATCTTTTACGATTGCAACTCGATACTGACGCGGCACTCGGCAAAGGAAGGTTGGCCCGGCATTGCACGTAGCTCCCACGAACTTTTTTAGCTCGACAGTGACGTGCAGTCGTGTCAGAATAAAAATGGCATACTAATAACAAAGTGTACATACCGTGTTACGAAGGTAATCCATACGGCGTTTATTCGAGCTCTATATCACACAAAACAAGAAGATAGAATCGACGAGAGTTCCTTTTCGACGACAGTGTTCGTCAACACTGCCTCGGAAAACAAGGAGATGACAAGGGAAGAGATTGACCTCACCTGTTAATCTAAAATTGAGGTCAGCGATCAAACTATAATACGGGAAGGGTCCACAAGGGTCGCGCGGGCATATTCCATTCAGCACGCCAGCCGGTCGTGGGCAGACTGTCTTGGCCAAGTACCGTCGAAGCAACGCTGCGCCGAGTCGGAGTGCCTGCTAGGCCTATATTCTGCGCAGCTCGCTTGATCGGAGTCGGTGGATTCGTGACCGTCGTAGCTTTTCTCGGGTGTTCGTGGATCCAGCGTTCTTGTTCGTCGTGGTCTGTTTCAAGTACTTTTTCTTGCTGCTTGAAGTCGGGACGCGCGAGAAGAACACGTAGAAGAATAAACGTTCGTTGGTCGTCGCGACCAAGCGACGCTGTCGGCCATGCTGATTTGATCATTCAAAGTGGGTAAAGGCAACGATAAAGGCCTCAATAGGCCTCCTGCGTTGCCCAGGGGGTGCTGCGAAAAAGGGCTTGTTAGGCCTTGTTTTGGGTAGTACAAACTAGAGCGTCTCAAACTGTCAGGCATGCAGAAGTGTGCCTGCTCTGGTGCGGAGCGCGAGATCACGATGAAAATAAAGAAACAACAAAAATTCGAACGCCGTCAAAGCTAAGACGCTAAGAGCGTGAGCCAAGAGATGCCGTTTCACGCGTTCCAAAGTAGACAGGGCAAAGAAAAAGAAAAATGAAAGCGTCGCGACACAGGTGTTTCGACGTCACCGCCCAGAGATAAGAGACGCGTACTCTAGCGGTGGTGGCATGAATTTGGCACTTTTGATTGTCTTACGGTGTTGAGTCTGGCTGATTTTTGGCGTCCAAAGGTGTTTTTCGTTCTTCAGGACCAGGCAGAAATAAAAAAGCTCAACTAACGTGCCATAAGTAGTGCGAGGCTCAATCAGGTGAGCTTGTACTACCCAAAACGAGGGCGCTACAGTTTGTTCAAAGCTTCAGCGCAGGAGGCCTATGGAACGAATTATGTGGCGAACGCCGCCCGACGGCACGCTCGCTTTGCGCGCGACGTAGCAGGCACTGTGCTGATTCCACGCGCAGAGCAAAAGCCGCAGGGCAAAAATTCGTCGAATATGTTGCGAATAACCGACGAATATTCGCAACATATTCGTCCCATGGAGTTCCTCCGGAGCTGGCTCTCAGCTTCGTTTACCACACGATAGATGGCGCTTGACTCTCAGCATTATTAGAGTTGCTCTATATGGGAGCAGAGTTGCGCATTTGATTTCCCCGCGCCGCCACGCCGCTATTCGCCGAGATCCATCACGTGAGGAGCAAAGCATCCGGCGCCGTGCAAGAAAGCCACCTTTACGGTCGCTCCGCCGACGTTTCTCGCGCCCCGGCGTATGTTCCCCTGCTTTCGCCCTCCTTCTCCTCCTCTCCTGTTTTCCATGCGCGGCGGCGCGCGGCGCCGCTATTCGCCAAATTTAGTCACGTGAGGAGCAAAGCATCCAGGGCGTGCAGGAAAGCCGGCGCTACGGCCACCCGCCGAGGCTGAATGCGCAACTCTGCTACCGTAGGTAGCTATACAGGAACTCTAAGCATTATCAAATTTGGCAATTTTCGCCACAAATCTCTAATCATGCTACAAAATGTGGATCTGAATATTATTTAACAAAACTTTTGGGAAACATTTGCCGGCTATTTATTGTTTATGATCGCGGTGCTGGTGAGGTAGGCGCTTACCCAATAGGCGACGTGGATTCGGCTGACGTGCTGCAGTTCCGCGGATGCATAGCAGTGAAAAGTCAGAGAGCTTTCGAAGGAAAGAAGGCGCAAAAAAAGAGTCCAGTTTTCTTTTAAAAGTTCTATAGCAAAGAATTTTTTGGCTGCCTATTTTTGTGTTTTTGTGTTTCTTTTCTCACCTTTTACGGCGTCCGGTGGATGTGCTTTCGTCATCCACTGCTCTCGTCCCCTGGGCTTCAATTTCGAAGGCTCCGATCCTCGTGGCTTTTATAAATGAGGATCCGATTCCTGCAGTTTCTCTATCCACTGCTCTGGTTCCCTGGGTTCTGATTCCCGAGCCTCCAATCCCCGAGGATCCGACTCCCGAAGAACCGATCCCTGGGGCTTCGATTTCTCGGACTTCACTATCCAACTTGCTCTCCGTCGAGGCTCCGATAACCGAGGCGCCAAGAAGCGAAACTTTGGTGACTGAAGCCCCAACTAGCAAAATCTCATTGACCGAGACCCCAGTAACCGAAGCCCTAGAGACCAAAGCACAGGTGCACAACGCCCCGACGACCAACGCCCTGATGACCAACACCCTGATGACCAACGCCCCGATGACCGACGCATCGATGACTGATGCCTCGAGGACCGAGACCTGGATAACCGAGACCTTGATGGTCGGTACCTCGATGGCCGAGACCTCGATGATTAAGGTCTTGAGTACCGGAACCCCGAATACGGAGGATACAATCACCGCAGTCTTGATTACGAAATTTCTGACGACGGAATTTGTAACGACCGATGTTTCGGTCCCCGAAGTCCCGCTTACAGAAACCCAGATGCCAGAAACCCTTATGCACAAAGTTTTGAAACGCGAAGTTCCAGCGCATGAACTTCCGATGCATGAACTTCCGACGCCCGAGCTTCAGACGCACGAGATTACGAAGCACAAGGCTCCAACAAACGAGGCTTCTACGTGCGAGGCTCCGGTAACCAAAGTTTTAATAAATGAGGACACAGCACTCGTGGGAGTGGAGAACGAGTGTCCAAATCTTGAAGCTCTGACGTACAAAGCTCTTGAACATGAAACTCTTCTATCCCAAGTTCAAATGCCTCAAGATCCGGTTTCTAAAACTCTTTTGCCGGAGTTTTCAGAGCTGACAGTCCCACCACGACCGTCTGTAATGGCGCTCGCCAATGAAAGAATACCCCCGACATCAACTTCAACGAACTCACTGACCATCCCCTTTCCTGGGGCGCCATCTCCCTTAAAGAACGTTCATGTGAGCACCACAAGGTTCCTACAAGTCGACGTTTCCGATACAGAGCCATCTGATGACCTAACAAATATAACAATCGGTGAAGACTTTAAAGACATCCCTCCTGCAGAGCTCGAGCTGCAAGCCGCAATACACGGTAATGTCGAAAGAAAAGCAGAGGAAGAGGCTTCAAGCAAAATAATTAAAGAACGTTATGGATATACTGAAAAGGTGGCGAAAGACTCAGGCGAGGAAAGAGCAAAAAAGAAAAAGCAAAGAAAGAAAAGATACCACGTACCACAATGCACACAAGGGTTGAACCGGAGAACATGATGAAGGAAGATCCGACAAGAGGATGCCACATAGCGTTGCAGACACGAGTCGAACCGAAGGACACGATAAAGGAACATCAGGAGACCTCCACAGTGAACGACCTAGGCACACATTCTGGACATGTGAATGAAATTAAAGCTTTTAAGATAGACGCCGACGAGAACGTGAGCGGAAAAGAAAACAAAAAAGACCAAACTAAATGGCGAAAAGCTTCTAAAGATAAATTGAGGACTGAACAGACGGTTTACGTTGGTCCTTTCGTTGGGGGCGATGAATCTGAAAGGAGTGCAGCGCCACAAATAGAAACTTATTCCTCCAGAGAATACTCTCACGTAGCATTGAATGGTCTGGGGGGACTTTGTTTTGGGTGCATTATGGTTGCTTTTGCGGTTTTTCTTGTTGGAATATTCTACTCCTTTACTAAAAGTAGGTTCCCAGTCGTGCCAGAAGTAGAAACGAGCTCTCCCGTTCCATCAGAAAATGTCATTTACTATTGTAGCACAGAGTTTTGCAAAAGGAAGCGAACTTTCTCAAGTCTCTACTCAATGGGAAAAAGGGTCCTTGTGACAATTTTTACCAGTATGTTTGCGAAAGTTGGAAGAAACACCACCAGGTGCCTCCATCAGAATCTGGATATGTAGTGTCCCAAGACACGATTATTCAAGAAATGTTTGCCAAACATTTTAAACATTTGGTAATCACCTCTGTTGAGCCCGATGTTCAGGTCGCTGCCCATCTCTACAGGGCTTGCAAGGACGAATCTAGAGTGAAAACAGTCATGGATGCTCAAAAAATATTGAAAGGTTGGACAATCGGCGAGTGGCCTACAACTTCTTCATTGACGACTGTAAAAGTGTGGATATTTGCTGGGGAGCTCTTCAGAGATATTGGCCTTGGCGTTCTCAGTGATGTATCCATCGTAGTAAATCCGTCTGACCCAAATACAGCTGCAGTTGAACTTGACAGACCGAAGCCACTCTTTTCTCAAAAGATGCTTTCAAACCATCTGTTATTAACCTGTTCCGAAACGCCCTTGCAGCACTATATCAGCATTTTCAGAGCAACCTGCAACAATTGAACTCGAGCAAGAGATTATAAATGCATTTTTCTCGGTTTCGGTCCATTCCTGTAGTAGCCACTGGCTCAGACGTATGGAGCACTGGAGTCTTCTTCGTGAAGATTGCAGATCTCGACGCCGGAATCGCTGATTTTTTGCATACGGTTTTTAAAGGCATAAATAATTTTGACAAAACCCGGCGAGTAGCCATTAAGTCTTTGGAATATTTGCGTAATCATCTACCCTCTGCATTGCGTGATCTATCATCTCGTGCTATCATCAACTATATAGGGTTCCTCGCCCTAATGCAGATGGCACCTTCTTTCCGGACACGCTGAAATCCCTGCGGCAGCTTTTCGGTGAGAGTTTTCTCGGTAGGACCACCCCAAACCCCAGCAAGACGGACTCTTTTTGTTTGTTTGCCGTCGAGAACGCCTTTCCAACCTGTTTTTCCAAGCTGTCTTCCCAGTTTCCTAACATAAAGGGATCCAACAGAACTATTCGAAGCTGGCTCTCGCGACTTGAAGCCATCTTCTATCAACAGTTGGGCAACCTATCTTGGGTGGACGAACGTTCAGCATTTTTGGTTCGCTACCGAATGAAGCGACACACTTCCATCCATTTTGGAGCAGACTAGAAACCTTGCGCTCTAGCGAAAAGCTCCCTCAAGACAGACAGCCCGCTGAACTTCTTCCAGGACGTCTTGGCGTCTGAGCAGCGGAAGAAACTGCTTACCATTCTAGATCTAACCGCCGCAATCGCAAATCGTCCTGCTCACTCTGATCTTTCCACGCGAGCAAGTTATGAAGCAATACGACAGTACGTGCACGTACCAATGGCACTTTTCAATATGTCCGTGCCTAGCAATTCCGCCATGTTCGCTTTTCACCTGCCTCGGTTCGCGGTCCGTGTCAACAGGGCCCTCGTGGAAATCATCTACAAAAACAACGTCTACGAACGAGAAGCACCTCTAAAGTTCTCAGATGACCACTTACGCAAGGCAGAGCAACTTGTGCGCTGCTTTGGCCATGACTTGCAACAGCTTCCCGCCGGTTTGCGGGGCTCCGTCGCGCCCGATACCGCACTCTCGCGCGGAGCTTTGATGAAGCAAACGGCCGCTGTTCGACTCGCATTTTTCGCCTTCCAAACACTTCTCGTCAACACAAGTCATTCGGATCTGAACTTTCGCCTTCGGGAGCTGCCTGATTTGACCGCAAATCAGCTTTTTTACGTCTATTATGCTCTTGACAACTGTGAGTCCGCCGATGACGTCCATGAGGAGCACACCCGGTTCTGGCTTCCGGCCGAGTACAGAGTCAACGTGCCACTGCGACATGATGGCGAGTTTTCTCGGTTGTTCAAGTGCGATCAGGGGTCAAATATGGGTCGCGTAGAGGGCGGACCTTGTCGGGTTTTTAAGCAGTAAGCAACAGTTCAAGGTTTTTTTTTATGTCCGCAGCATTTAACTGCATACTTCAGCAATTGTACAACGTCTGCATTGGGGCGCATCTAATTATATTTTACTTTTTATCACTGGTATTTATCAGCCTGTCAGAAGCAAGCAAAGCGAAATCTACTGCGGTCCTAAAATCTTAGGCCTGTTAAATTTTAGCGGCTTCAAACTTGTCATGGTTTATATATTCCGCTTGACATGTGCGAATTTGTTACACAGTGTAATCTAAATGAGTAGTATGGCGATAATGAGAGGAAGTTTAGTCCAAATTTTTGCTATGATGGGCTCGGAGAAAACGTTGCCAGAATTTGTAGATTGTTGGACTCAGAATTACTGTGAATCTCACTAATGACAATTACGTGGATGAAAAATATGGTTTCGAATTTTTTGGAAAGAATCTTCCCGCGATCAAAGGAAACGCGGCATACGTCGACAAACTATATCACTACTGTGCCAGTGCAGCAACTAATGCTTTGTGCTGTATTTTGTCTTTCTATATAGTGGCGATTGTGCCATGGAGCCTAATTAATACAACACTCATTCCTTTCCTGGTCACGTTTCGAGACGCGATTTATATTTCCTGTTTGTAATTTTATAAAGTAAATGTATTCATAACTGCCTGTGCACTATTCCTTTTGAAAAAAAAACATGCTTTTCTGAATTTTGTTTGCCGTTCGCCATTTTAAAGTACAAACTCCGTTCTTGGTTGTTGTTGTTGTTGTTGTTGTTCGTTTTCTTTTAGGGGAAGAACGAGTGCAGATAAAAACTGTACTTACATGTTCGAGGCAATGCCTGTTCTGTTAATTTCTTGTATTTTTGACAACGCAGGAAAGCGAAGAGAACTAGTAGAGCACAAGTGCTTTGTCACGCTACGTCTAACAATAGCTGTAGAGACCGGCGACCGTCGAGGCCAGAGAGGAACGAACACACACACGCGCCTGGTCCGGGTGGAACGAAACAAGTAACTTCGTCTGCCTCTTTACTCTCTCATATATATACAACCTAATGGTAGCGACACCTACCCCAACATCCCCCTTTCTCAGAGAGATCGCTCGTGGATGAACAAATCACAATGCACGACCTCACTACAAGTTCAGTCTCTTTGGAGCTACTACCCGACGGCCAGATCTCGTACGTCGAGGAGTGTGGATCCACAAATTCGCTGGTGCCTGACTTGCGTCAGCTCTCGGACTTGCCCTTGGCTCTGCGGGAGCTTCCTCGGCAGAAGGCTGCGGAGAGGGAGCTGTAACCAGTCTTTGTTCATAATCTTGGGGTTGCAGGCCATTGGCTCCATCGGCGGCAGGAACCGGCAGAACCGGAGCTGGCAAGACGGGAACTGGCTCCGTAGGTTGGCTCTCGAAAGGAACCAGGTGTCGCCGATTTCTCTGCAACACACCTCGCGGAGTTTCGACGACGTAAGAGCGTGGGCGTTGCGCTCGGCTAAGCACTTGAGCAGGGCACTGTGCGTCGGTCACCACACATCTTCGCCAGGTGAAAGTTCCCTGAGCTCGCGCACCCCGTGACGACGGTTGAAGTCGGAAGCTTGGCGTCGCTTCGCCGCGCTGTCCCGCTCCAGAAAGACCTGTGACTTCGGCCATGCTGGCTGGAGTTTCTCGGCAGCCTTGGGTACTTGAGTCCGGAGCTGTCGACCCATTAGCAGCTGAGCAGGGCTAAAACCCAAGATGCCTGGAGTATCTCTATAGACGAGAAGTGACAAGAACGGATCGTCGCCTTTAACCAAGAGGTCCTTCACTGTCCGGACTGTACACTCCACTTCTCCGCTGGACTGCGGAAATACAGGACTGCTAGTGACGTGTTTAAATCCATAGTCTTCCGCGAATCTGGCGAAGTCGTGGGAGGCAAACTGTGGTCCGTTGTCACTTCGAAGTACCTCAGGGATCCCAAAACGCGCCATGACACTTTTTACTGCAGAGATCACGGCTTGACTTGACGTGCTTCGTAGTGTCATTACTTCGGGATAACGTGAGTGATAGTCCACCATCAGTAGAAAATCTTGGCCGTTCAAGTGAAATAAATCGACTCCCACCTGTTGCCAAGGTAGCTCTGTTGGAGGCGACGTCATGAGAGGTTCAGCCCGCTGTACCCTCGTAGATGCGCAGCACTCGCACTTCTCGACCATGGTTTTGATTTGATCGCCTATCTTGATTTGATCGCTTGCTTGCTTCGGCCTTGGCAGGCGGTTCTTCACAACTTTTGCCGCGTCAATGTTTAACGCTTTTGCTTCCGCTGAAGCTGCCGTGGCCGTGGATGCCGACGAGTCCCGCAGCTTCCGTTCCCTATCCGCGTCCTCGTATTGGCGAACTTGTATGAGCGCTTCGTCCAACGTAAGCTTCGTGTTTCGGCACAGTCTGTCCGACAGCTTTGTGTCGCGCAAGCCCACCACAAAACGGTCGCGAATGAGCCGCTGAGGCCAGAGAGGAACGAACACACACACGCGCCTGGTCCGGGTGGAACGAAACAAGTAACTTCGTCTGCCTCTTTACTCTCTCATATATATACAATCTAATGGTAGCGACACCTACCCCAACAATAGCCTTTCACTGGCGTATCGCCAATGGGGTGGCGGCCTTGCTTACGATCGCGGAACCTCCGTCTTGATCGATTGTGTGCTACATTAGAGAGTTCTGGAACAGGGAACCTTAACGTTTGGGTTCAGGTAAAGAATTGGCGGACCCAAACGCAACAAGGTTGGCGTCGACGGCTTACGGACAGGGCTTTCGAAACGCAGCGCAACGCGCTTACGTTTCCTGACGTTCCCGCTTGCAGCGCCAATGCGGCTAACAAGCGTAATAATCGAAAAAAATATAAAAAACATAAAACATGTGAGCTTAGCAGGGACTTTTTGTTTACAAATAATCGTTAAAGTAAATCTCAATCAAGCCGGCTAAAACAAGAGACAATCTAAAATCAGTATAAATGTTGTTGGCTGTATTCAGCCCGGAAACGCTCCAATCCGTAGCGCTCTAATTTGGCGCTCGTTCTCGGATTTTTTGGGCGTTCGCGTGCGCTTTGACCGTCTGTCGCCGAAGATTTAGGCCTTCAACCATGCCCAAACTGAAACGAACGCGAGCGAGCATACTTTGCGAGCAGCTTCTCTATTTAGATCTAAGCTGGAGCGACTTTGATACCTTGAAATACTTGCTTTCAAGCTGCAGGTATCGTGCCACGAACGAAATCTACTCAGAGCCGCGGAGTAGCAATACGTTTCCATGTCAACGGTTACCGCGTCTCTTAAGGCTTAGGAACAGCGAGAATCGGGGACGATCTTTAAAATGGGGCGAGCCCACCACTCATTCTTTGTGACTTGAGCGAGATAAAATAAAGCGAAAGCCGGTTGCACCATTCATTGGCAATGAAATTGGCTAATACTGCAGCGACCATGACGAATTTGCTCCGAAACGAGCGGGAAGGGCGCCGCCATGTTTGCCGACTCAGCTATTCCTCAAATTTTGCTTTGGGGGCGAGCGCCAACCCAAAACCCCAAAAGGAGTTTAGGTTCTACGCATGCGCACTGGTGAGCCCCTATTTCTTTGGGGCTCCCAAGCTTTGAGGGCCCCTATTCTAAAACTCTCTATTGTCAAAGCCAGGGTACCTTCCACACTGCTGCAGCCCCGGTCTGCTGCGAATCCACTTGGCTTCGCCTAGTGTCTCGTGGTCTTAATTGCATGCGCTCGCGCAGCTAGCTCGACAGAGTTGTGGCACTTCGAAAACTATGCTAGCCTTGACAATGTAGAACAAAATAGTTGAGGCCGACTAAAGTCACTGGATCCTGGGAAACTATAGTTTCCCATTGCGTTCCCTGCCTGCTAGGTGGACACAAACCGATACTAGCATGCAGACGACCGAACCTCTCAAGGTGATTGGCTGATCGGAGTCAGTTATAATCACCATTTCGGTCCATTCAAATCTTCGAAGCGTCCAAAGGACCGTTCTGAGCCGGTCGCGCCAAGATCGCTATAAAGCATCATTGTACTGGAAGCGTTCCTCGCCAATATTCGCCCTTTAGTGTTTGGCAGGAAACTCAGTGGCGCCATCTATTGGGTAGCCCCGGCACACTTCCGGTTTATACGTATATTTTCGAAATTTTTACTCATCAACGTTTTATTATAAGAGTGAATCAAGTCTGACAGTGCTATAAGTAGCAATTTTCAGAAGATAGCGTGTATACTTGATTTCGCACACACTGCAAAACCAGCCGTCTAGTTCAGAGCCGTTTATACTGAAAGACTTTGGCCAATGGGTGGAGCTAGTTGCCCCAAAAAAACAGCGGATTTCGCGATAATACAAAATGGCGTTACTTCTTTGTCTTGTTTGTTCCTTAGAAATCTCATAGAGTTCTTATGAGTCAGAGTCACAAAATTAGGGGTGTCGCGAACCGGCCGAGGTTCGAGTTCGACCAGGTTCGACTTTTCGAACTTTTAGTGGAAAATTCGACGAACCTTGTATTGAGGTTCGACTCGTGTACGCATGCGCGACAGGCTGGCCAGTTGGCTTCGGATTGGATGGTGATGGCTAAGAGACGAATTAAGGGCAGCGTTGATTGGTTATTTCAGTTAATACAGTACAAAAACAAATAAGTTATGAACTTCTTCAGTGATTAGAATTGGTTTCTTTTAATTGCAACTGTTTGCAAAATAAAATAACTATTTTCATAAAAAAACGTTCTCCAAACTTAGACATGCTTGTATCAAGGTCTGGCCACACTGTCCATAAAGTCGAATCGGTCGAATCTGGTGAAAAGTTCGAAGGTTCGTCGACCGGTTCGACCAGTCGAACCCCGAAAGTTCGACCGAAAAATCTGGTTCGACAAAAGTTCGCGACACCCCTACACAAAATGGTGAACGAAAGTCGTCATCCCCCGGTTGTCAGACTACGCTGCCGTGGTTGCCAGGCTGTCAAAGTCTCCTTAAGAAGGCCAAACTCTCTCAGTATAAACGGCTCTGTGTCTATTTGCTCACTGCAGCGCCACCACATTTTAAGTGACTCAAGAAAAGAGCGAATAAGCGTCGTTGGCACTGCGTATGTAATCCACTTATCAGTCATACCTACCTCCACAGATATCTTACAATAGTATTGTTCTTGCGTATATTTCAAGTAATGAAATTTATTTTTAATGCCACCAAGCACTGACGCCGCATGTGTTGGCGTGGTGCGCAGATGTGCGCTTGTTCCGCCGGTGTGTGAATAACAAAGTCGTGGTAATCAAGAAATGTCTTTATAAAGCAACCAGTCACCGGGGAGTTGGATCGGCTCACCAAGAATGGAAAGGGAAAGGATAAAATTTGTAGTGGAAAAATAGCCGGCCTCCAGGTCAGGCGCTTCGGTGTACAACCTACCAGGTAGCGCTGGTGTTCGATCTCGCGGATAGGGTTGCCTACATGTCTGTCTGTCTCAGGGCAACGCACAGGGTGAAGACATCCATTGTTGCCCTGAATGTGCCAGCGGGTGACGTTCTCGCGCACTCGATGCGTGACTTGGGCAGGTAAAATGGCGTCTATGCCTTAGTCAAAGCACTTTAGCCAGAGCTACGCGCTCGAGCTGAGTGACACCGGATTGCGCGCACTTCAAAATGCATAAAAAAAACTATTGGGCGGAAAAATGACTGAGATGTCACCACTCAGGCAAAAGCGCGCGTGTGTATGAAGGCACTCTAATTCCGGAGCACTCCTGCCAGCGAAGTTTGCGCCAAGCGTAGCTGTTTTTGATCTTAGCGGTTCATTAGTGTGGCCTATGTATGCTTTATGGGTGTTTCAACGTCCATGAATTAATGTTTAAAGCTTACTTGGGCAATGTAGTGAAAACCGAGGTAACCAGTCTTGCATGCTGGCGCGTGGCGGTGCGCATGCGTCTTCTTTATCTTCGTTTTCATTGCTTAGCGACAAGACACGAACCTATGTAATTACAATGCCAAGCACTTTACATTCACGAAAACAAATTGCGAAAATGACCATAGACGCCACAGAAACCACCTGAGCAACGTACGCGACGCCATATCCCATGTAACAGTAACCATGTCCTCCGGATTTCGACAACAGCGCCACTCGCGGCGGTCTACACTTCTGGCTTACACGGCCGATGGGGCCCCACCGACGCTTTTTCCACTGCCCCTATATTCTAGTTCACTGTAATAAAATTCTCATTCCATGATCCAAAAATGGCGACCATACATGGAGCTTGGCGTTACTTTCCCAGGATCGCAGTGACTTTGGCCGTGTTCCAAAATTTCCTTCATCTTAATCCAGGGCACGGTGGAAGAAACATTTGAGTGATGACTCTCTGTCCGACGCGGCGACCACATTATGTTCGGCGCACCGAGCGCTTCACTCGCACGGGGATAGAGGCGCCCAAGTATGGGATCCCTCCCAAACCGACCGCTCCGGTTGTTTCTCCCAGCGGTGGTCCCGCCATTCCCTCGCTCACAGGTTCTTGTTGTACCTCACCGCCGCCACGCCGCCACCAGTCGCCAGAGTCCGTAAATCTGTGTTCTCTTCCTTCTCCTTCTTCTTCGGGTTAAGGCTCACCTTCATGCCCGATGGTGGCACCTGTGATCGACGCAGCACCAAAACAAAACACGAGGCCAGCCACTGGCCGCACACCACCACCCCACCACCACACCGCGAAAAAGGCTGAGCACGCTACGCCGCCGACACTGTGGCCGCCGAAGAGAGACCTCGTACCTCAGTGCCCTCCGTGGCGACGCGGTACTAACTATCTCTGGTTCGAGCTAGCTCCGAACACGACCTGGGCGGTTTTCTCGAAGCGATGGTAAACCCATTTTTAGTAAACCGTTGCCTAGGAAGGAAAAAAATTACACCATCTTCGCGAGGGACCATGGGGTGGTGCGGGCATCGCGGATCGCTATTAGGGGGATTTTAGTAGATCGTTCCGTTGCCTCGATACCCCCGATAACGATGACTATATATGTAAGCGCAAAAGGCGGAGGCAGAGTATCAGGTATCGTTATCGAGTCATCGGAACGATCTGCTAAAACTCTCTGTTAGCAGTGTTAATGATAGATCGTTAATAGAGAGTTTTAGTGAAGGTCCGTTCCGATGAGCTCGACCTATACGTCGTGATGACTCCTGCCGCGCTATACCGCACTGCGTCATGTCGTTATCCGCGCGGGGGTATCGTACAGGCATCGGAACGATCTGTAAACCCTAGTGACGTTGTTAGTAACGTTGTTAACTTGCGTGTTATTACGTTGTTAACTTGCGAATGGACGCCGCTTCTCGTTGCCGTAGTTCAGGGTCTGCCGCTCGCTTCAAGCGTTTGCGCTCAGCGTCGCGTGCCCTTCGCTGCGCAGCTTTGTCTTCAGTGGACGTAGCGTTGCTGTTAGTTTGTGGGGTGGTGCTGACGCTTGCTTGCGCCAACCCACTAACTGACGGGACTGTTGCTTCCATCACACTTCATCGGAAGAACGGAGTGAAGTGGAGTCAACAGCGCTGAACTCGTGGTACAGCTTCTCGCTTGCCTTTATTTTTAATTGCTAATCTTTTCCTTCCTTTTGCATTTCATTTTTCTTTTCTCCTTCTTCCGTCGCGTCGGTTCTCCCCGCACCAGCCCCCGATAGATCTCTTCTTTTAGATTTAGCATAACTTTTCTTCTGCTTATATTTACATCATTTCCAAATTATCCTCCTTAGAATTGGCAAGCATAGCTTCTCTTTGCTTAATTAATTTATTCCCTTCTTGACTGATTTCTTTTGGCCGGCCGGATTTGGGCTGCGGCGGACGCGAGCGGCCGAGAAACGCTAGCAGACGACAGCCGCAGAGTTGCGGGAAAGCCCACCCCACTGGAAAGCCCTGGCGTGGCGCTGCGACCCGCGCGCCCAAAACTATCCTCCTTTCACTCCTCCGGGGGAACGCGCGCTACCGCTGCTTATATTCACACTTGAAGGAGAGGAGACTAGAGGAGGAGAGTTGCGCATGCGCGCGCGGTGTGAGTAAGAGCGAACGCACGCGAAGTGCACGCAGCTGGTAGAGAGACAGAGCGGAGAGAGTAACGCGCAGCTGTTGGAGAGAGGGAAGGAGGAGAGTTGCGCATGCGTAGTGTGAGTGCGGACTACGACGCCGCGGGACATAGACCCGAGCAAGAGATGCTCCGCATCTAAAAGTACCTAGGTACCTGTGATAAACGGCTGGATATAGAACAACAATAATTATTTTTGATTGGGTAGTAAGATGCGTCATCTATCAGTGAAACAAGCCAGTCATTTTGTTTGTCCTCTTTTCCCGCTGGTTGTTATCGATCTAGTATGGTCTAATGTTATACTTTTTTACCTCTGTTCGCAAACCCCGATGCTGACGCTTGGTCCATTTTCAATCGACGTCTGCGGACAGGACTTATCGTCTGCTACCTTGGTTTCTCTACCCTGCACACCTGCGTTTTGCTACATATCGCAATAAAGGCTGAACTCCATGGAACGAATTATACGACGAATAACTGGCGAACGCCGCCCGAAGGCACGCTTGCTTTGCGCGCGACATAGCAGCCACCAGCAGCCACTGTGTTGATTCCACGCGCCGTGCAAAAGCCGCCGGGCAAAATTCGTCGGTTATTCGCAGCATATTCGTCCCATGGAGTTCAGCCTTAAGACGCAAGATAATCCTAATATCACTTTTAAAAACACGAAGAAAAAAAAGCGAAATGATGATCTCGTCAACTTTCTTTGTGGTAAGTATTTGTTTATTTCTCGTTTCTGCTACTTCTGCAGATGACATCGGCGAGGTTGATTTCGTATACGCGCTGCCCGTGTCCCACTAGACCGACAGACGGAGACAAAAGACAGCGACAAGCCTCAAACCCATGCAGCTTGCTCGCGATGTTTACCTTTGACAGGCGTGTAGACGTTCGGTGCTCGTGAAGTAAGCACGAGCGATTGCAAAGCCTGCCAAAGACACCCTCGCGTGCATGAATGCTCGTGTTTGAGCGTAGCCTCCTTTATTCTACGAAGCCTCTCAAATCGCGAAAGACTCTGGTTTGGGGCTTGTCGTTGTCTTTTGTTTCTGTATATCGCTCTAGTGGGACACGGGCATCACGTTACGTTACGACGAATCCTTCGTTGCCACGGCAACTCACCGTCATAGCTCGTCGTCACCGAAACATTCGTGTCTCGAATATCGCATGCCAGGCTATCTCTTTGAATTGGTAGCCACGCTTAATACGAAGCACGAATTTTCCGGTGACTTTTCGTAACCTAACGTAAGAAAACGGGTATGTATGAACAAGCCTTAAAGCTAAGCTTCTCGTCAGCGTTGAATAGACCGTTTGCTATCATTACCCAAGCATCAAGGAGAATGCAGGGATTGGTGTTCCAAGCGCCGCACGTGCACGCCTCAGCAGTAGTAAATTTTCTGAAGCAAATACCTAAAACAAATGGCATCTTGCAAGCGCGTTCGTCAATGCTTTGCTTTTGGTTATTTACTTCGAATCTTTTATACAGGGAAGGCGTGCGCGTGCGGCGCGTGGAACACCAATCCCTGCATTCTCCTTGATGCTTGGGTAAGACAGCAAATGGTCTATTGCTGGCCACCGGGGATATGTAGAAACCTCGATGCTGTCGGCATACTGTCGGCGCACTGCGAACAAAAAAACAGTACAATGTCCCAGCTGTTCACCCGGAACGAAGGCTTTATCGAAAATAACCCCTTTCTCCAGCAAAGTAATCGCTGCTCACGAGTTGGCGTGCATAGTGTAACAACTTAAACGTGTTAGCATAAATATATACCTACACTTGTTCGCAAAACATTTTTTACTCACCATAAAAACACTTGCAAGGCTTATGTACCGTCATATGTCTTGGATCCCGGACTGCTGAAGAGTGATGCGTTCGCGGAATGCTGCCGTCGGCTAGTTTAGAAGTCCCTCTGAACTACCGCTTTGCTTGACGTGCTAATAGGTTGATGGTGCGTCATTGATATAACAGCCGGATCGAAATGAATGTTCAGCACAACCAAGCAGAACTATTAGCCCTCATGAACGCCCTCATTAAGCGACGTCGCGGCCATTTTGCTTGTAGGTACTGCTCCTTTCTCGGCGCCCCTGCTCTCCCATGGTCACGTGACCTAGAATTCCCCCTTCTAGGGACAATAGTTAAAGGGGCCATGAAACAAAAATGTATTGACCTCATCTTAATTTTCTTATATTCAATAAAGCCCAAAGATGTTGTTTTCTAAGTTTTGCGGCCAAATATTGTGTCTGGAATTTACAAACCGCGTTTAAAAATCATAAGTTTCGGCGATTCTGAAACGACCATACGACACGGTGTGGGAACCAGAGGCAACAAAACGTCATCATAAGTGATATATAAAGCGGAACAGATATTAAACTTTATTTATTGTTCGCATAACAAATTGAAAATGATAAAAACAAATAATCATTTATTGACGCTCTTATATTATTTACACGATACAGCATCACGTGATTGCGATTGAGTTTCGGTTTCAAACGCATCCTAGTCTTCCGTCGCTTGGTAGCCATGGTAACAACCGGGTCACGGGTCTATTAGCGGCGAGATGTTTTGGTGGCGCCCTCCTATGGTTTCCTCTCGTGACGTCATTACCTTGCGAACAACAAGTTCGATGGTGTTTGGAATGAGCATGGTGGACGCTTGAAATCATTGCGCTTTCAAACTAACACTGCCAACACCGTCAAAATTAAAGTTCTTACATTCCTCTTATTTCCATCGATGAGAAATCCTTTGCTGAAATATCAGACGTCAGATCTCCTTCGTTGACTTGCCTGCGTGACGTCATTATGGCGCCGCTGTTGAGGCGATATCTGACGCTCTGTCTGTGGTCATTCAGTCCGGTCTACGTCGCCATCTTGCGCAGACAACAAAAATTCCCTATTGGTTACTTATGATGACGTGTTTGTAGAACTGAGAGGGAAGCTCCCCGAGAAACCGAAATTATCTTTTTTGCGCCAATAAATGAATCCGGACGATCAAATGAATGAACGTGGGTTATGCAATAAAGGACAAAGATTCCAAATACACATATAGCTCTGAATTTCGGGAAAACGTTTCACGGCCCCTTTAACTTTAACCCACGGTTCGCGTTCGAGAAAACGGGCCCTGGTCGCTCACTCCCCGCGGAATGGCCAGAGTCATCACCTAAATGTGTTTTTTCCACCGTGCTCCAGGGTAAGAACTTTGTACCATGGCGTTCGAAAACCTGTCCGCGTCCAGCGCTGCTCTATCTGTGTTGTCCCGTGACACGACCCGTCGGTGTAACTTGGATCTGTTTGGGTAAGATTTCGAAGCATGACGTTATGAATCAACCAGGAAAAGCAGTAACTTTGGCAGTAGTCATGACTATGTCAGAGGTATAAAGCATTTAATTTTCGATTCCACTAACTGGGGGAACAGCTATCATCAGCATTGTTCCCCTAACTGAGAGTGGCTAATTTTATTTTATTTTGAACGAATATAGTTTATATATGTTATGATTTCTAATAAAGATAGAGCTATATTGAAGCCATGAATGGACTAAACAAATGCCGATGAAAACTATGTTTGTTTGTTTTAGTTTCTCTCTTCCCTGAAGGACAACGACGACAAGGCAGTGGGCAAGCCCTCTGTAGATGAAGAAATCAAAGAAGACATCGACCTATCGTAAATAAAAGCCCAGAACGACTAGAAAGAAGCCAAAGACTCTCCGATCTACCCAGGCCAGACGAACACCCACTTCCATCGACATCTTACAGTCGGTGGGAGCAACGTTACTGGAGCAAGCTCAGTTTCACAGCTCCACCTGCGACGTGGGCTCAGTGGCGGTCACGAGAACTAGTAGCGCTGCAGTCAAGTCTTACTTCCGAATTGTCTAACTCGCCAAGTTTGAATAGCAATAACTTGAGCTTGGGCGACTTGGTGATTCATACTAACACCTCACAGCGCAAGGAAACAGACGCACACAAAAATAAATTTCAAACACTAAAAGAAAGAACACTCACAATCCGCTGACTCTGATCTCTTTGGTGTATTACGCTTCATCTTTTATCTTCTTCCTTTTTTTGCTAATATACACATGAAAGTAAAAAAAGGAAGGAGAAAGGAAAGGAAGCTCTCAGCGCGGTGGTGGTAGACGACGCGCGAGGCGGGAAGGCAGATCCGACTGCAGCGCCGCTAGTTCTCGTGACCGCCACCTGGGCCACTCGCCTCTGCGGGCGAGAATAGGGAGCTGCGAAACTGAGCTTGCTCCAGTAACGTTGGGTGGGAGCGTGTATGCCTACAAAGGTTGCGCAAAGGAACCGCCATGACACCGGCCTTGAGGTGTAAATTCCGCAAAAGCAACAACAAAGAAGATGCCGAAACTGACATGTGCGATCACTGTCAAATATTGGCAGACATCAAACACATCATCTGGAATTGTCCCAAAAGTGATATCAAGCGGAAACTAGCTGTCAATGCTCTACCGCCACAAGAAAGACCATCCTGCCTAAAGGAATGGGTTCTTCCAGACGGCACCCCCGAGCACAGAAAAGCAATTTTAGACTCGCTGATAGAGTACATCAAGTCCGCCGGACTTGATATTTAGATTTAGCCCCAATCCCTCCTTCCCCTCCCCTGTAGCCAATGACGAGTTTCAAGGGCAACAGGTACCCCACCTGAATATAAAACATTTTCTCACTCACTCCCCTCTGTTTTTTTCGCTCCCACTGATCATCTACCTTTTTTTCCTTGACATTCAACAGGAACGACGGATGGACCGAAATCAGCTACGCAAGATTCGCCAGCAAGTATACGACACGATCATTGTTAAATTGATCGACGGCACCGACATCAGCAAGGTCGACCTCATCGAAGTCGGAGCCGCCACTGACGCCACAGCAAGGCTCACCACCTCGGAATACAACGACCTGTATATCAAAATTCCCCAACGCAAAGCTTACTTGCGGTAGACCCCTACAAAGCCAGAGCACAATCCAAGCTCCTGGAGATCACCTAGCTCGCCTTTGAAACCTCGCATCATCCGATCCAAACGCATACCTAGCTACAAGTAACAACAGCACTTGCGGAGTCGTTCATGGCCTGTCGAACGATATCTCTGAAGAGACCCTCCTTCAGAACTTCCAGCCGGAAGGCCCGAACATCACGAGTGCTCACAACTTATGCCAGACAAATTCAGCACTCGTCACCTTCGAAGGGACCCAGCTCCCACGATATGTTTTCTGCGGACGGGCGGCGATCCAAGTTCAACCGCATCGGCCCAGAAGCCTTCTGTGCCGTCATAGCTTCTCCAGTCGACCACTAAGCCGAGGTGTGCCACTAAAAGAATATTAGCGTGACCTGCGCTACCTGCAGCGCGGAACTCCTCCTCAACACTGGCACCAACACCCCACACCAATGCGAACCGCGCTGCAAGAAGCGTGGAGGTGATTACTCACCTACCGATGCTAAGGATCCCGTCCGCATCCAAACTGACCAAACCTTACATAGTATTATATTAGTATGTAATGTCGGTCGTCTCTGTAAAACTTTTACGAAGCAGTTCAGATCAACAGCTGGCTGATAACCAACTCAATTTAGAGATTCCGCCTGAAGTGCACAAGTGCAATCAGATGAACGTAGGTTATTTGCCCCCTGGGCAAGTTAGTGAAGACAGCGACTGCTCAACCAAGCCTGCGAAGACAGCGACTCTCAGCCAAGCTAACCGCATTGCTCAGGACGGAACCACGCTGATCATCACATAGAAGATTTCTGTATCACTGTACGAACATCCTCTTTAATAAAAGAAGCGAAAAAGAGCAACTATCGCATATTTTCTCTTGTCTCCCGTGACAAACGACACCCTATTGTTTGAAGACCGGTGGCTTCGCTGCGTTTCCATAGGATTAAGCCTTTTTCTTTCTTTTTTACTTTTTCCTCAGGTAAGTTCGCTCTTTGCCAATTCATAGAAAAAATATGCACCACCTGTGGGCAACGCTGCGCAAAATCATAGTGTGATAGGTTAAGATACCGATTTTAGCGGTCGATTTAAAGAGCCTGGCCGCTATTTAAGACACCCTGTAGGTATTAGAATAAATAGGCGATGTAGGTTTCTTACCTTGAATCAACGTTACTAAAACAACTCAGTTGAGAAGCTGCCATACGTGGCCTGCTTTGAAAAAGTGGTCTCCGATCCGTGCTCGAGAACGGAACTAAAGTCCCTTGAAAAAATTTTTCGTTGCATATCGTTGCACCACTCCTTTAAAGGAGCGGTGAAACGATATGCAACGAGGAGGCGCGTGCACCGCTCCTCGTTGCGTTGACTAAACTCCCTTAAAGGAGCGGTGCACCGCTCCTTTTGAATATCGTTGCACCGCTCCTTTAAGGAGTGGTGCAACGATATTCAATTGGAATGTTTTTCACTTTACACGAGTTTACTGGCACTAGTGGGACTCAAGGATACTCGCACGCAACGCCACTGGCCAAGAAACTCCTTTGTTACGGTGTAATTTCAAGGACAAAAGCGATCATTTTCATTCAATCTCTTTTTGCAAAATTTGATGACGTAACGTGGGGATCGCAGTACACCCAAGTGACGATATTTGAATGCGGTTCATAGATTGGACCCGAGCATTGCGCGGGCACTCGATTTGGGCTCGTGATAATTACAAGCTCGAGAAGCATTCGGGTAGTAGCCCGTGTCCACATCGCTGCAACGGACGACAATAGCCGGAGCCCATAACAATGTCTAAAACTCAGCGCGTGTCCTGTGCTTTGCCAACCCCAGCGCGTGGCTATGATCAACATTGGCGGCATATAATCCGCTCCAGATCACGTGGCCGCTTGTGTCTGGCTGCGAGTTGAGGGGGTGAACGCTGCTCGTTTATCTTTAATTTTTTTCTGGGACTTATATTGCGTGAGGTGAAAACCGAACGTGCGTGTCTTCACTGGGTCTATTAACGTCAGGGGTCCGTTTTAAACGGTACTTGCGCAAAGTACAAAAATTGTTGCATCGCCCCTTTAACAGCCGGGGTCACACTGCTCATACATCATACAAAAGACAGTTTGCGAACACGAGTCACCGCGATATTCGTGGTTCGAATGCCGCGAGCCAAGTGTTCTCCTTGAACTCATTGCCATGCGGCATTTGAAGCACGGATCTCGCGGTGACTCGCGTTCGAATCTGTATGCGGGCTCTCTTTTGTATGATGTATATGCGGTGTGACCCCGGCTTTAGGATCAATTCTTTTAATATAAGTCAATGTCCGCAGGGCCCGCGCTCGTACCTCGAACAAAAGACGACTACCTAAACTGTTGTCGTACAGTTGAGCTTCAGTAGATATTTGCTTTTTGCTTTTTCTGTGAGCAGCAGATTTAACTTCTCTTGGGCTGCTTCAACCCACTAGAGTGCCTCGCTCTCGCGCAAACTCCTCCGGACCTTAGCCTCCCACTTTTCTTTCGTTGGTGCCTCCACAGACTCTGCTAAGAAACCATACTTTTTAGAGCGCAGCTCTTAGGCGCCCGTTTTCGGCTTGAGGCGGCGTCGCCGTCGCCGTCACGCCATGCAGCGTAACTCGCGCGCGGTGCATGTTGGGACATGCAACGCGCGCGAGCCCCCTTCCCCGAGCGGTGCATGTTGGGACATGCACAGCGCGAGCCCCCTTCCCCCCCCGTTGCTCCCGAGGTCACGTGACCTCCCCCCTTGAGGTCACGTGACCTCCCCAGGTGACGTGACCCCCCCTGAGGTCACGTGACCCCCCCGCCCCTAGGTCACGTGACCTCCCCCCCGAGGTCACGTGACCCCCCCCATCCCCCGGAGGATATTGAAGGATGAGGGGAGGAGGAGAAGGAGGAGGAGGAGGGGTATACCCTCCCTGATTACCCTTCCCTCCTCCTCCTCAAGAGCTGCGCTCCAATTCGGCGTTACAGGGAGTTGTAAACGGCTTTCATTTTTTCTCGAGTTTGTAAAGCCGCCTCTGCCACCTGGTCTGCACTACAGTCAGGTGGGTATATGCGAATAGTTTCTTCACCCAACGGCACCGGTCCATGTGTACAAGTCTTCCATCATACCCTATTTTACTTGCTGCCTTCCTTGCCTCGAAGCTCGACCATCATAAGACTCCTTGGACGGCTTCGTTGGCGACATTGCCGTGGCAGCCCAGTGCTTGGCGACCAACCTCTTGCTGTCGCCTCTCCAGGTGGTTGCGCACATCCCCAGGAACGCAAACAACAGCTTTGGCGAATGTGAGCCCTGGTACCACCACTGCCTTCCACACCTCCCGAGTGACCATGAAGCTGTAATAAGGGGGTGAACCGGGCCAGTTGGTTGACGTTATACATGATGAGGAAGCAGCTGAGAGAGAACACGGACTACGAATAGGAACATACACGATAGGACAATGCTGTCGTGTATGTTTCTCTTCATAGTCCGTGTTTTCTGAGCTGTTTTCCCCATCATGTATAACGACCATGAACCTGTTGCGACTCCACAGGCTGCGTTTCCGGAGGACGTTGCCTCCTCGCACGGCTGACTGTCGAATGTGCGCATGGTGCTCCTGAAGGTAGTCCGGTGTATTAAAAGAGATGACTCACAAACACTTGTTGGGGCTTTCGACCGGCACGGCCTCACCACTCAAGCGGAGGTAACATACCGTCGTCTGTGCGGGTCCCGAGAACTGGACGACTGCAAATTTGTTTGCATTGAACCTCAGGTGTCGTGGGGCAGCCTCTGTGGCACATAGGTCTAGCAAATGCTTCAGATCTTCCAAGGTCTCCGCTGGGAGCACCATGTCGTCGACGAAGGTCAGCCCTGGCAGCACCCAGGAGCGAGTTCACTACCTTGTCATTTTCCCGGTGGGTAAGGGAAAAACACACGTTCGATGAGAGCAGCCTTTCCACCATCCCATCCACGTATAACATGTAGAGAAGCGGGGAAAGTGCGCCTTCAGTCGAAGGCTACTTGTCACTGTCACTTCAACCGATTCTGCCCCCTTCCAGTTCTGCTCGTACCGCATTTCCCGAGTGGAGACAACGTACGATGGTGACACACCGCTTCGGCAGCTCCAACTGCTCTAAGCACTGCGTTAGTAGTGCGTGTGGGACAGTGTTGTACGCCTTTGCGATGTCCAGAAAACAGCGCATAGAGGGTCGTTCTTCCTTTCGGGTAACCTCGGTTCACTGCGTGAGTGTAAATAAGTCGTCCTCCAATCGGAGGTTCTGTCTAAAGCCGCCCTGAAGTTCGGTAAGGCGCCGGCTGTGTTCTGCCCATGCGGACATCCCCCTTGAGGATGTAGGCAAATGTAAGCCCAGCTGACATCCGTTCCTTGAGGAAGCTATAAAAAGCAACTTTCCTGTTTTGACTCGCCGCTAGAGGGCGGTGCTGTAATCGTAGTTTGGTCTTGGTGGACGCGAGCGGTCCGGCTTTCAAGGTTTCCCAACGGAGTGTTGTAGTAACGTTGAATGCGCAGCGTTCTGCCGCTCCTTTCCTAGGAATCTGTGACTGCAGTACGTTGGACTGCAGTAACAGTAGACTGCAGTAACATCCTGGCTTTACTTGCCTTTCTTTTCACTTGGTTTTATATTTGGATTATGTACTATCGTGAGCAATATGAGAGGGAACAGCGGAGCGCGTGCCAAATAGCCTCGAACCCTACCCGTGGCGATACGCTGCGGCAGCTCTTGGAAAGAAGGTGGAGAGAGCGGTGCGCTTTCGTCTGCTGCCGGCACCCCCGCCACTGGCAGCTTACTTTTCACGCGGTATAGTTCATCGCCGACTACTAACGGCGATAACGTCTTGATACCACACTGCTTGTGTATTAATTTTTTGTCTTTCTTTTATATTGGCAGGCGTCAATAAAACTGTTTTCATCTCGTTGCCGTGAGCTTTCTTTTTCAAGTTCGCAAAGCTATCAATGATACGACGTATAAAAGTGCCTCGCAATGTTCATCGTTATCAGGTGCCGCGCGAGAAGAAAGCCAGCATGGCGGGGGTGCCGTTAGCAGACGAAAGCGCACCGCTCTCTCCACTTCTTTCAAGAGCTGCCGCAGCGTATCGCCACGGGTAGGGTTCGAGGCTATTTGGCACGCGCTCCGCTGTTCCCTCTCATATTGCTCACGATAGTACGTATATACCGCAATCATGTTTCGTTCTTTTTCTTGTTTTTTTTTCTTTTTCCTTCAAGTTTTTTTATATATTATATATGATGGTGCCAACTTGATCGCTGACTAACCTTTTATTACCAAGGGGTCCCTTCAACAGTTTTCTTTGAAAACTTTGGGACCCCCGTCTGAATAAGTGTAATTAACTAACATCTTGTTTACGAATAAAAACACATTTGACTTGACTTGACTTGATAAACTTGTCTGTATTTTCTGCGCACGCGTGTGTGTGCGTGTGTATGCGCGCGTGTGCGTGTGTGTTTACTTTATATGTTGGGTGGCGGGCTGACAAACGCACTTGCGTACTGGTTTTCACCTTTCTTCACAGCCTTGCACGCCACTCAGGATGAAATTATTCGCAAATAAATATTATTATTATTATTATTATTGTTGCCTTGAACCGAAGCCTGTGAGTTCAACGTGTACATACGATGTTCGTTTGTAGTGTCCACGCAAACATTTTTGATGGCGGGCTTTCAAACCTAATCACGGTTCTCGAACAGGAACGCTTGGTCCCGTTTCTTCTTTCTTGAGTCCAGGTAATTTTGGGGCGCTTTTTCACGTATTGAACTCTTCTTCCCAAGTTACTCTTTTTAAAAGGTCACATCCACGTGTGCTTGGTCATACAAAAAGAACGTCAATAAGTGCCGTTCTCAGGAGACACGCATCATGAGCAAGATTGCGTTATATTCTATTTTGTATATTTTTTTAAAGAATAACAGGTTTTTTGTGCTTTTTTGTGACAGCAATTATTTTAATTTATATGCGTCCTATCAGTCGAACGCTATATTTACCTTGACAATAACGCGGTTTTATATAATGCGGAGCAGAAATTTAAGATATTTTGTAGGTTTAATTAATTAACATTGTATTATTACCTTCTATAATTCTACCGGAAAACATAAGGACGTCTACAGTTGTTCGGCTGAAATCATCTTGTTTTATAGCGTTTTGCTGTTTCAGATTCTCGGGACCTCCGACTCAAGAACCTCCTGGAAATCATGAGCGTCTTGTCGAAATTCCGGCGCCGTCTTACCTGAGCTCGATCAAAGTCGCGCGCATACGTGGTTGAAAAAGAAAAAAAAAACAGGATTAAAAAAACACCCTGGAGACTGCGTGGCCGTATCGTATTATTCCGACAACTTTCATTCCTTTCCAACATTACTCTTCCCGTTTCAGGCGAGAACAGACACCGCGGATCTTGCGCACCTCTTCGATGGTCGGCGCTCGTTGAGGAGACCGCCTCGCTGCGTTGGCCGGATTTAGATTCAGCTTGCGCCACCAGAGCTGACGCCTGACTGACTGCATTCATTCCGTCCGTTGCAGTAGGCATTCCCGCTCACTGATGCGGATATTGAAAACATTCTGATCTCCTGTGGCCCAAAGAAAAACCCAAACTCGCCGCGGAACGGGGATTTATTCTGGTCTCGACCGCTCTTCCCCGCTCGACCATCGTTGCTTGGGTTCTTGTTGTCGTTGTTTTTGTTGTTTTTTGTCGTTGTTGTTGTTGTTGTTTTTTCGACCAGGGTTTGAACAAAAAACGAGCAGCAAAGGCTCGGCGCAAAATGATCCCCAAAGTACCATAAAACCTGAAAAAGGGAATTTTTGAAAAATTCAAAAATTTCTGCCCGCTTTAGTGTTTTCGAGTCTTTTGTTGTCAGACAATAAAAAAGAAAAAGAAAAGAAAAACGATGTACATTGCGTTGCTATAGCATCCCGCGATAAAAGAAAAAAAATCAACAAGGAGCACGCCTTTTATCTTTTGCGATACTGAGTCAGTGTACGCTTTCTATTTTGAAACTAATTTAACGTCGAATTTTCGCTCAACCTCGACGAAGAATACATGGTTGCTTCATGTTGCGTTTTCCCGAAAGCATCGGCATGCGACTATGGAAACGATTCGATTTGGATATTGAAATTGCTTTCCTGGTCCAGGGTGTTTGAGAGGCGGCAGATATCAATGATGCAAATAAAAGCCGCTTTCTCAAATTGTGTATCTTTGTATACGCGACTTCGCGACATTGCGTCCGTGCATAACGTCCGAACTTCAGTGCCCTTTCCGCTCGAGGTAAACTAGAGACACGGACACAAACAGAACACCACACCTTTCCTATGTCGTATTGTGGTAAACGAGAAACGGTTGTAAGACATAAGAAATTGTGGGGTCGAGAATGTTATAAACCGTGTCCCCTCAAAAACTGTTCTGTTATAGTTGTTTTATTACAAAAAGAAATTACGCATAACTGAATGCCCATCCTCCGCCCAAATTCACCAGCGGCCTGAACCAGATGCCAACGTTTCCGAACTCACCATTATCTTACTAAAATTTACGTGATTTCTTTAAATTTTCAATTGGAAAATGGCGGCCAGCGGAGCTCTCGAATACATGAAACTGAATGGCGCCAGCTACCAAGAACGCATCTCATTTTCCCCGTGGCATTTCCAGAAAATCGCTTATAACATTTTAATAAGATAACAATTTGTTCCGATACTTTGGTATCTGTTTCGAACCCCTAGCAGTATACATTTGGGCGCAGGCTGAGCGTTCGGCCATATTCGGCGATGCGTCGTTTATTTTTGGTAAAACATACTGCACTTTTTTTATATTATAACTTGCCTGCACCCTCACTGTTTTGTTTGTTTTTTGTTTTTTTTACATTTTTCCTGTCCGAATTTGTTTCGTTTTTTTCTTCAGTTCACATTTTTTCGTTGTTTGCGCTGTTTTAACCTTTTAAAGATCACATTACTTACACGTTGTCAGTTCATTTCAATACTCTCAGTGTCTTGTAACTTTTGTTCTGTTTTAGTGAGCCTATATTTATAGCGATCGATGGTAGGGTGCTTCAACGTCCTTCTGTTTAGGGTACCCTAGGGTACCCGTACAATGCCTGTCCATTTTAAAACAATTCGGGGTGCGGCTAAGGTAGATGACTTTCTGAGCCGATCTTTCATGTTTGCATTAGACTCAACCTCAGTGCGCCCCGCCCCCCCCCCCACCCTATCCTAAAGCCGTGGATTATTTGACTCAATGTGCAGAAATTAAAGTGGGCTACGCGGAAACGTGCGGTCATATCTGGAGGAGGGCTCTTCAGTCGATTCATGATAAACCGGAGCCTGCCCCAGTGCGATGAGCTTAATGTAACAGAATTGATATAGTACTTATGTTCATGCGACAAAGTCTAGACGCCTATAAAAGCGTTGGCAATACACACGGGTGCTGGAGACTAAACAGATCTGAACATTAGTAAAGGCAGATATCAAAACAATTTCAGTCTCTTCTTGTTACCTTTTTGATTCAACAAATACCCTAATTGACGAACAAGGTTCCGCGTACCACTTGTGACTTGTATGTATGTGTGTATATTTGCGACGCAATCTCTTTGCATCGAGAGTTTAAAAATAAACATGGCAGACTCAGAAAAAAATATATAATTGAAAAGGGAAGGTGGGTAATATATGCGTCCAAAACACTATGTCCAACAATAAACACTTTGCTGGTAGCACCAGCGCCGCCATACGGATCATGCATGATCCAGCGTTTCAGCTACAATGCGGAGAAGCAAAGAACACCCCCACCGTCACCTCCAGCCTACTATGCTACACTCTAAGAAATGCCTGCGCGTCTACTTACCCGAAAAACACTCAAAGAGCCAATCTCTGCGATCTAGGAAATCAGCTCAGCGAATGATGAGGCGGAACATCTGTTTAGACCTCAAAATTAAGTCTGCGCTGTGGCATTACGCAATGGAAAGCGTCATGCTTGCATTGCGTAATGCAACAGCGCAGACAATTTCGAGGTCTAAACAGATGTTCCGCCTCATCATTCGCTGAGCTGATTTCTAGATCGCAGAGATTGACTCTTGACTGACAACCCAGCCTCGTCAGTCAAGCCCGGCACTAAAAGTTGTCTTTTATCCGATTGAGAAGAAACGTTCCAATTTTCGGGTGAGTTTTCTCGTGTGCAGACATGCACACGTTACCCAAAAAAGTAACTAAATACCGTTACTCGTTACTCGCTCAAAAAGTAACTAAATACGTTACTCGTTACCGATTCTCAAAAGGAACGCGTGAGTTACCTCAAAAGTAACGAGTTACTTTCCACGTTACTTTGACGACCAAATAAACAACTGTTTTTGTTTCATGGTTTATTGTTGTTGTTGTTTTTAGTAGTCATTGCTCTTACGCAGCAGCTGCCTGTAGAGGTTTTCATCAGCTATGTTTCCCCACTTCCTTGAAAATACATCTCCGGCGACGCTGAAGAGTCGTTCTACCGACGAAGAGCTGGTGAATCTTCGAGAATTGCGCTTTCATTGAGGACAGCGGGTAATGGGTTATGTGTCTTCCCGTGTTTGCAACCTCCGGGTTTACATTCGGTCTGTACTCGGCTCTAGAAGGTTCAACCAACAAACCTTATATGTGTTCGATAGGTGAAGGACAATGCCAGCTGTAGAGTTCAGTACAGCAACGTTTATCGCTGGACACGTCAGTCGAACTGTTCGACTGACGTGTTCAGCGATATACGTTGCTGTGCTGTCATACTGTTTAGTTGTTTTTCGGGTTGCTCATCTGCCTTTGTCACAATAGACGCATACTCAGGCTAAAATAAAAAACAAGGCCGTTTAAGCGGTGTTGTACACGTTACTCCTCAAGAGTAACGAGATACCGTTACTCGTTACTTGGCCTTCAAAGTAACTAAATGCCGTTACACGTTCCTTTTCTAAAAAAGTAACTAAATACGTTACTCGTTACCGAAAATAGTAACTAGGTAGAAGTAACTCGTTACTTGTAACGCGTTACGTACATGTATGCTCGTGTGTATGTCAATGAGAGAAGTCTACTTCACACCAGCCCTTAGTTATATCCATTTAATAAATCATTATCATAATTAACCTATCCCTTTCCTTCCCCCACCACGAGTATAGGTCCTCCATTATCTCCGCCGATTCACAAGGGGTCCGCGAGACCTCAATGGTTGAGAACCACTGGCTTAGAGGTTAGCCGCCTATTTCTGCCATCACATTAAAGGGGCGATGCAACAATTTTTGTACTTTGCGCAAGTACCGTTTAAAACGGATCCCTGACGTTAATGACCCATGAAACACGCGTTCGGTTTTCACCTCACGCAATATAAGTCCCAGAAAAAATTAAAGATAAACGAGCAGCGTTCACCCCCTCAACTCGCAGCCAGAACAAGCGGCCACGTGATCTGGAGCGGATTATATGCCGCCAATGTTGATCATAGCCACGCGCTGGGGTTGGCAAAGCACAGGACACGCGCTGAGTTTTAGACATTGTTATGGCTCGGCTATTGTCGTCCTTGCAGCGATTGGACACGGGCCTACTACCCGAATGCTTCTCGAGCTAGTAATTATCACGAGCCCAAATCGAGTGCCCGCGCAATGCTCGGGTACAATCTATGAACAGCATTCAAATATCGTCATTGGGGAGTACTGCGATCCCCACGTTACGTCATCAAATTTTGCAAAGAAGAGATTGAATGAAAATGATCGATTTTGTCCTTGAAATTACACCGCAACAAAGGAGTTTCATAGCCAGTGGCGTTGCGTGTGAGTATCCTTGAGTCCCAGGTGTGCCAGCACGCTCGTGTAAAGTGAAAAACATTCCAATTGAATATCGTTGCACCGCTCCTTTAAGCCGGTGGCATTTTTTTTCAACGATTTTCAGGCTTTTTGAGCATTCAAAAGACCGTCGTATAAACGCCGCAGCATTTTATCGATATGTTTACACCTGCCCACGAATCGCTCAAGACTGGACATCAACAGGAATCAAACCTAGTATCAAGCTCTTGTGATAGCTTGACAATTGCTTTGCTGACCAGATGAAGCTTGCAGCGCAGTCCAGCCAGATGAAGTTTGTAGCGAAGTCCAGCCAGAGCCGTTTATTGGGAGAGTTTGGCCATTCATTGGTTTGAATAGGCGAGCATCTCGTGACCAACCACAGGCCGCGAAACAGCCCCTAGCGGTGGTCGTGAGCTCTAAAAATGCGACTCGACTAATTTAAGGCGTTTTAGCGTCACTAGAGTAAAAAGGTGTAACTTTTGGTGACTGAAAACTTGGCGCGTGTGAGGATTTCGTCAAGTCCTTTTTCAACGGTAGAATAAACGAACGCGCGTTCCGAACCAAAGCAAACTGTGTAGTTGCGATCATTGCTAATGTAATGTAATGTAATGTCTTTATTCCGCTCTGGAGAGCCGCGGCACCGCGGAAAGGCAACAGCCCGTACCATGGAGGCCCGCGGTGCCGCGTCTAATGAACATGATAATGCGATGAGTATATATACACATGCAAGATGACGACGGGATGGATTGTTGCTATTGCGGAGGATGTCAGTCCGATTTGAAGATGTCCACATTTTGTTGAGGCGGGTCAGCAGCGGGCCAAGGGAATCTGCAGCCTGTCGTTCGATCGGTGCACAGTTGCACAAAGGAGCCCAGGAGCATGATGGCGCTCTCACTCACTGGGGTCGAAGCATCAGGCTCCAAGGGGGTAGCCCAGTCAAAGCGAAAGCTGGCGCCTCCGAGGTACCGAGGCCCAGGGCTTAGATAGAGGCACCGCCGACGCCCGGTGTGGCATCCACTAAACGTCGTCGTCGTCGTCGTCGTGCTGCTGCGAGACTATACTTCGTTTCACCTTCCGTCCAGACGCAGCCGATGCTACGAGATTATATGACGAATCAGACAGCGTCAAAAGGGCACCATCATGGTGCTCGTGATATTTCTGTCCGTGTTCTATCATCGCTGAACCAATCATAAACAAAGAAGTCACAGTGACTTGCACTTTTGACGCCGCTTGATTGGTCCCGTTTTCTCGTAGCATCCGCTGCGTCTGGACGGAAGGTGAAACGAAGTATAAGCGCTCCTATTTCACGCTTTAAATGGAGAGTTTTAGAATAGCGTAAAGACCCTTGCGTCAGCACTGCGTACAACGCACGCTAGCTGTCGACGTAACGTTATGGAGCGCGTTGAATGCGACCTTTTAGTATGGCGGAAGCCAAACGCACACGCAAGCACACGTAACGATACGTAAAGACTTGCAGCGCCATCTAGATGTGCTCCTGCGAACTGCTTCAAACAATCCAAGGCGGGTATCCGGTCAAGCCAATTTAACACCGCGAATATCCTCGCTTTGCTACGAAGTGCGTGAATCTCTTTCCAGTTGCCTGTTGTGAACGTGTTTTGTCTGTTTTTTAGGGCTGTGCGACCAGCAGTTTGATCTCTGGTTCGCTCCAGTGTGTTTTGGGATCCCTACTATCTTATGTTGGCCTTGTCATTTGCTTGGAAGTATGCAAGCAATAGGTCGCACCGCTCGCGTACCGACCGCACGGTAATCACCTTTTGGCTTCGACGGCGTCGCCAACGTTCTTGGCTATCGACACCCATCTTTGTGGACGCTCGAAAGGGTTCGTCGCGTTGATTTCTTTGAGGAGGTTGTGGGTCGCCTGTCAATACCGCCCGATCAGGCCGAGTTCCACTCGCTCCGAGGAAGTCACACGGGGAAGCGCTACTATTGGGAAAAGGTTTAATCTGTACTTAAGTTCAGAGTCCGATGAAGAGGAGGGCCAATGTCTAGTGGTCCGGGTCTTCAGTTGGAGGCCTTGCTCGGCACCGGCTCTTTCGTCTGTCTCCAGCTCCGAACTCCAGGTTCCTCGCCCGCACGAGCCTCGCCCTTTTTCCCTTCTTCTTTCTCTTTCTTCCACAAGGTTGAGGTCATCTTCAATGGTGAAGCGAACCCGTACAACGCGCGTAGCATTTCCACTGGTTTGCCTCACCGCCGCCATTTGCCAAACTGGAGTAGTCTCGCGCTTTCCCTTGCGCGACGAGAGCAACGAGAATGGCACGCAGGGGACCGCTACGTATGCTCGCAAAAAGCGATAGCGAGCGTACGTACGCATAGCTCGCTGCAGTACGTACGTATGGCTCATGCGCAGTGTGGAGGACGCAGCGTTAACGCTAACGTAGGGGCTTGCGCTTGCTCTTATACGCAATACTAAAACTCTCTAATGTCGTTTCCAATATTGGGACGTCGCGGTTTGCTGATTGGTCGACGCGTTGTCGCATATTTGGTTTACGCTCTAACCGCGGGGGGAATATTCGGCGCTGGCGGCTGCCTTTGCTTAGCGTGCCTAAATGTCTGTCTCTCTCAGGGTGAAGACATCCATTGTTGCCCTGAATGTGCCAGCGCGTGACGCTCTGGCGCACTCAGGGCATGACTTGGGCGGTAAAATGGCGTCTATGCATTACCCCTCAAGCTAACTCAGCAAAAGCGCGCGTGTGTATGAAGGCACTCTACCTTTGCTTAGAGTGCCTTCATACACACGCGCTTTTGCTTGAGTGGTGACATCTCAGCCATTTTTCCGCCCAATCGTTTTTTTATGGATTTTGAAGTGCGCGCAATCCGGTTTCACTCAGCTCGAGCGCGTAGCTTTGGCTAATGCATAGACACCATTTTACCGCCCAAGTCACGCACCGAGTGCGTCAGAGCGTCACTCGCTGGGACATTCAGGGCAACAATGGATGTCTTCACCCTGATACAGACAGACATGTAGGCACCCCACCTTTGCTTAAAGCCCCTCTACCCTGGGAAAAGTGGCGCCGTTCATTGTTGTGAAAATGCTCTAGACACGTGCCGCTCGCCACTTCTGGGAAGAGCATGGCGTCTGAAATCTAGCTCAGTGCTGCGCTCCGCCGCCATAATCTTCCCAAGGGCTGCACGTTGCACGTGCCTCGTGCATCGACGCACCTTGAGCTACTTTCGAAACATGAAGGAGCTTTACCTTTGCTCCGCCTGTTGTCCGAACTTTCCCAATACACGTCTCTGAGTCCAGCAATAATTTCCCCGTGACGATTCTCAAGGCAGCTGGCAGTCGACGCAATCCCTGCAAATGGTTAATGCAGAAACATTTAACTGACAGTGAGTTACGAGAGTGGCTTGATATGAAATCAATAACTCTCTAAATCGCAAAACACCCAGAAGATTCATCTCTTTCACTTGAGGAATTAAGCGACATACCTAAGACCGTATTGTCAAAACTTCATTAATTTTTTTGTTGTGCCTCCAAACAGAAAAACAACAAAGTAAAAAAAGAGGAACTCAGGGGACAACTTTTTAAGTACCCATTAACACAAGCGTGTTTGTTTGCTTAAATTGCGTTCTGAGCCACCCGGGCATGTGTGCTTTCAACAGACCTTTCCGGAAAATCCTACGAGACATCGCGGAGAGGGGAATTTTGGGGCGGTTCAGATGTATACGCCCATGCACGAATCATTTTCTGTTTTACGATTCATTGGAACGATTTGTTTTTCATCATCATCAGGAAACCAGAATATTCAAAAAATAAAGCGAACACAAAAAATGTGATAATGTACCCTTTTTATTTATTTTTTCTAGTCCCATCTTAGCGTTTTGAAATCACAAAATGTTAAACCGACGTCACCTTCGTCTTCAATTCCTGCTTATAACTTCACGTGCCGTACATCAAAACGTCACAAATGCGTCCAGCAGACGGTGGGGTCGCAACATTTTTCAGGAAAGATCTATTTCGCATGCAGAGCTATTCCTTACGTTGTTTTTCACCGTTCATACGAAGAGAAGCAATTTGAATACAAGGTGTCCCCAAAACATTTTACAGGGTTTTTGTTCACCACAAAAAGAAACTATGCATCGCCGAACCACATGTACAACTCTGCACCGAACGCTAATTCTCTACCCAAAGGTATACCGCGAGAGGTCCGAACCAGACGCCAAAGTTTCAGCACCACGCGTTATTTCATTCAAACGTTATAAGCGATTTTCTTAAATTTTCAATGGGAAAGCGGCGACCGATGGGCCTCTTATAATGCACGGAGCTCTATGGCGCTAAGTTACCGAAAACGGGCGTAAACGGGCCCCATTTTCCCACTATAAATTTCAGAAGATCATTGATAACGGTTAGTTCTGAAACTTTGGCATCTCGTTCGGACCGCTATTTGGGCGGAAAATGAGCGTTCGCTTATGCAAAGTATATTTTTGCGGTAACAAAAAAAAAAAAAGCCTGTGAACTTTTCTAGAGGGACACCTTGTAGAAACCGCTGAAATCGAATTCTTATTCAGACGCGGCCGTTCTTTGAAGCACCGTTCGTGCCGAACCAAGCTCAGTCAGAGCAGCCTGATCGGCTGCGAGGCGACGAGCGATACGCGGAGAGGACTTGTGAAAAGCACTCACCTCACAAAGACTGCCGTCCTGCATGGGGCTTGATTTCTTTCGTTGTATAATAGCAAGGTCAAGTTATCCTCCACTTCGCAGTCGTTGCCTGACGGGAAGCGGAAGAGTATTTTTCCGTGCTCTGACCTGCCCTAGCACCCGAAGGCACAGCAGGCAGGTATGGGAGCCGCGAAATACCGAGCGTTAGGATGCGATTTCCTGAAAACACGTGCGTCATGGCGCTAAGCGGCTGAGAAGCAACCCGGAGTGCTGCAGCAGAAGCTGGCCGGCCCCAATATGGTGGCTCATGGCGGCTTTTCGAAACAGTGACGATGATAGTGACGGCACACGTCTCACGTGACTGCCGCCGTCGAATGATGCCGCAGAAAATCTAAACATACTCTGGCTAGAGTGAAACTGTTGTCGGCAAAGCATTAAAGAATGGGAATGCGGTACTCTGACACAGTATTCAGTGACAGTGACAAAACTACCGAGTGGGTTAGTACACACTAGCTCGGAGCACATGCAAGCGGAAGCTCGCGCTGCAGAACCCAGGGATCCTGCGTTCAGTTCCCCCTTGCCGGTTTCGGATCTAGATGAGCATCGTACCGGCGTGCGGTCGTGTATCACTACTGCGTGGTGCACGTTAAAGACCCCAGGCTAGCAGTTGTACTGTGCTGGATAAATTTCTGATCTACAGCTGAGAGACAATTCGCCCGTTGAGGCTGTATAAACATGCACAAACCCAACCAGGTAACAGAGCACAGCTCCCCTCTCCAGCATAGAGCCGGTCTATGTGTTGCTCCAGCCCAACCCACTGATTCACACTTAGTTGTCTTCATTGCCCTCACACTTCCCTCTTCCGGACACCAAAATGAAGAAGAAAAAAAAAGACTCGACATTTCTGCAATATTGCTTTAGTTAAAATTTTAATTCCGTAAGAAAGATTTGCTCCAAGGTTCCTTCGAGAAATATCCTCGCTCCTTGGACCATCCGGCAAGCATTTTTTATCAACGAAACGTCAGGCGGATCTGAAAAGACCGACCTATGACTGGGCGAGCTCACGCGATCCGCGCGACCCGCGCCCCAGCGTTCGGCAGTCATAACGCGCACGCTGTGCAAGCCGGTGACACGTCTGTTCTTTGGGTCCCGGAGCAAGAACTGGCAGTGCGCCTTGTGCTGGCTGGCTCTAGGCCTCGCCCTGGTTGGGGCCATGGAGTTCCCGGAGGACCGGTACCGGGCCAACGACGGGCTGCGGGCCCCTACGACGTCGACCGCCAGCGGGCCCTCGAGCCCCTCGCAGCATTCAACCGGGCAGCTCCGCAGCACCTCGCACCACAAGCCCCTAACAGCTCCGCGTTCGAACACGCATCGGCCAAGAACCCGGCTCCCGCCGTCTCAGTCAACAACGTAGCGGTAGGTACGGCGGCGAACCTAACGGCCGCGGCAGGCGCCCACGGGCTACAGAATTCGGCAGGAGCACCGAACAAGGCTTTTTTCGAACACGGCCCGGACAACGCAGTGTACCCCATGGGACCTACCGGAGGCGACGAGGCCTCCAAGCAGCTCGTTGAGCAAGACCTGGGCAGGCTACAGCGGAGGAAGTTCCGACTCAGGCACCGCAAGGGCCTCAAGGAACGTAAGATACGGAAGTTCCAGAGGCTACTCGAAGACGACTCGCCCCGAATCCCCTCCCATCTCGTCGGGCCCAATGTACCTGGAGGACAACGCGGATTTGAGGGTCCCGCTGGCCTAGGTGAAGCCGCAAACTCAGGCATGCCCAGGTCGTCCGGTGAAGCGGCGAGTCGCGCCGAAGTACTTGCGGGACTCAAGGTCGAGTATGCGAGGGCATACATCGCCGCCGAAGAGCCTGACAACGACTCTGGTCCCATGGAACTACTCTGCACGGTGGGCTTCAAGGAATACGCCAGCATCACGTGGACGGTGAACGGTCGCCCGCTGGAAAACTTCATTGACAGGTCGTCCCTCACCACCATAAAGAACGAAGTTCCGGTCAAGGTGTCGAAGATCACCATAAACCAACTTGAGCGACTGCCATCGGACAACGGCAAGTTCATCTTCGAGTGCACGGCACTGGTCGACGCCCAGGTGACAAAGGCAACGATCGCACTCGGCTCAATCATCGAAGACACCTGCACAACCAACGGTCAGTGCGAGGCTCGCGGCGCTTCATGCAGCGAGGGACGCTGTCTCTGCAAGGCGTCACAGCCGGTCAGCCTAAAGTCGAAGCACCTGACGTGCCGCGCCGCAGCCAACCTAGGCTGGCCCTGTGACTACAGCGAACAGTGCTCCTTCGTGCAGCCCAACTCAGTCTGCTCGGACAGTTTGGTTTGCATCTGCTCTCTGGGCTTTGTCAGGTCCCTGGACGGCAAGGTATGCGACAAGCTGACTCCGGGTAACCTGATCGGCTCGGCGTGCAAGGAGAACGCCGACTGCCACGGCGTTGGGGCTTCCTGTGCCAACAGCGTTTGCAAGTGCACCAACGACACAGTAGAGCGGGGAGGGTTGTGTCTTCCTCTGGCACATCTTAAGCTTGGTTGGAGACGCTGCGCGGGACAAACTTCCTCGGAGCAGAGGACAGCATCAAGTCTATACACAACGATACAAAGTTCTACCGTGGCAGCGGCCATGATCAACGACGCCAGCGACAAGACGACCGCCAGCACTGCCCTATCGCTTCCGCCGCAAAACGGTGCAGGTGACTCGGCGCCCACATCTTACCTGGCCCTTTTGTCTAGCACATTGGCCATGATCATACTTGCTCTGGGGACCGTAGGGACCTCCAACCGTTGTAGCCCCTGCGTGTTGAGCAATAAAGGCTTTATCGCCTTATGCCACTGCTTGCCCTAAAGCTCCTTGATGTGTTTGTCTTGCAAGTGCGTCAAGTGCTCCAATGCACGAGGCCAGTGCATCGTGCAGCCCTTGGAAGCAAATGGTGGCACACCACTGAAATGAGCGGCTCTTGGAAGCGAATGGCGAGTATAGCACTCGCTCGAGGCATGCCTTTCGCGATTTCGCACAACAATGGTTCTTAGTACTTAAAAAAAAAAAAAAACTAGAATCATGAATTTTATTGAAGGGCTTTAGCCTTATTCAGCTTTACCCGATTCCATGAAATCCACTCCACAAACCACAAGGCTCAGTGAGAATGGCCTCTTCGAACCGCCAGAAATGCATGTTTCTTTCATTCTCCCGAAGGGGCTAAGCTCGACTTCGGCTAGAATCTCTCCGAAGCGACGTAACGGGCAGGGGGGGGGGTGATTCTCTTGACTCCGCCCCGGCGAGTTCCCCAGCGTAATAGCTCCGATAGCTCCGATTCGCCCCTACGCTCCGCAGTGAAGGGTTTAATTTTATTTAAATCGTAAATGGCAAATAAAAATTCGTAACAACATGAATGCTAATTATAAAAATAAAGCTTGGATATGGGCTAGTTGGTTAGAGTATAGATGCAAGAAAAACGCACTTGATAAAATTTAAACTAAAACAGAGGATAGAAGAAAAACAACATACATGAATGACGCGGACTTACAACTGTGTAATTTCTTTTTCATCTTTCTCTCCCACACCGCCACAAAGCCACAATAACTTTTTCAAAATACGGTGTGAGGGGAGAAAGATGAGAAAGAAATTACGACAGTTGCTACGAGGAGTGCGGGATTAGAGGCGAGATGCTTAGAGCCGTCCCGAGCTGCGCGTACATGTTTGCCAAGCTGCAATTCATTGGATGCTACGTCCTTTCGTGACGTCATTACCCTGTGAAAAACAAGTTCGATGGTGTTTGTAATGGGCTTGGTGGAAGCCTGAAATCATAGCGCTCTCAAAGCAACGCTGCCAACACCGTCAAAATTGAAGTTCTGACACTCCTCTTATTTCCGTCGATGAGACATCCTTTGCTGACGTCATAGTCAGCATTCGGCCAATTGGGGTGGGCCGACCACAGCGACGCTTTTGATCGCCCAATTGGCGACGTGCGCGACCGAAAGCGTCGCTGTGGTCGGCCTTCCACGATTGGCCGAACGCTGACTATGACGTCGGAAAGGGGATTTATCATCGACGGAAATAAGAGGAATGAAAGAACTTTATATTTGACGGTGTTGGCAGTGTTCCTTTGAGAGCGCAATGATTTCAAGCTTCCACCATGCTAATAACAAACACCATCGAACTTGTTGTTTGCAAGGTAATGACGTCAGCTGAGGGGGAACCAGTAGGCAGGGCGCCACCTAAAACATCTCGCCTGACTCACGCTAATACTCTGTTTCACGCGTTTTTGTGTTGTACCGCAGGAAAGGCTACAAGCGCGAGCTCCTTGCTCTATGGCACCTCAGCGGCACAAGCTCTCGTGCACCAAGGGCAGCTGCCAACGCTATGAGCTCGCGCTTCCAGCCTTCGCTGCGGTACAACATAAGGTGAAACGGAGTATTAGCGGCGAGATGTTTCGTTGGCGCCCTCGTACGGTTACCTTTCGTGACGTCATTGCCTTGCGAACAACAAGTTTGATGGTGTTTGTAATTAGCATGGCGGAAGCTTGAAATCATAGCGTTCTTCAACCAACACTGTCAACACCGTCAAAATTGAAGTCCTCGCGTTCCTCTTATTTCCATCCATGAGAACTCCTTTCCTGACGTCATAGTCAGCATTCAGCCAATCGTGGAAGGACGACCACAGCGACGCTTTCGATCGCACACATCGCCAATAGTCTGCGCCACGGTGGAAGAAACACCGTGGTCTTCCACTGCGCCATTCATGTATGTTGTTTTTCTTTTAAAGTTTAGAGGGATCGGTGACCGAGTAGGCTAGCGCGCACTAGAGCCACTCGATATGGCAAAGCGAAGCTGCCAGAGTAGCGCCACGCCTTTCCCTGTGCCGCCTCTCACCGCGATTGGTCACACGCGGTACCATAGCAACGAGCTGAAGCTGGCTCGGTTCCCCTTAGCCCAACCGAATGACTCGACTTTGTCACGTGGACCTCCCAAGAGACGTGATGTCGCTGGCAAGATGGCAGCGCCTGGAGCTGGTGGATGCGAGCTTGTTCGGTGCAGCGGTAGTCGTAACGTGCCGCTGCTTGCTGCCGACGATTTCGGACTTCTTCGTGCTCCCGATGCAGATATAACGTGAAGATCGGAAAGAATGAGATCTTATACCTTTTCTGTGCAAGATCGCTCTGGACATTAGCACCTGTGCGACAGCGCCAGTCATATCGCCGTCGCGGTGCTCGGATTCTCGGATGTGTTCCGAGGATTGATAAGACTTTTAGCACGCAATTTTCGCATACTCTAGGCTTTGTTTCAACGTTGGAGTGTCTGGAGGGTCGATGCGAAATGTAAGGTGTCCGCATGTTGGGCCCCGAGAAGTGGTTTCAGCCCCAGGTAACCGCATAATCACTGCGAAACTTTTAGCGAGGAGGCTCACTGCATTTTTTACGTTTTGTACACGGTCACCGATTTTACGACACTGGCTTTGGGGGATAAAATTTTCGCCTTTTCCTAGCTTCTTTTTGGAAAGCTTCGAATTTTGAGAATCGGAACCAAAGATATACGTTGCGCGTACGGCCTAGGAGGAAGTTGTTTCAGCCCTGGGTCACCGAATAATCACAGCGGCTTTTAGCGAGGAAGCGCCCGCGATCTTTAACCTCTTGCACTAATCGGCAATTTTACGAATGGGCATGTTTCGAAGATTTTGATATAACGTGCTTTCGTTGCAATAGCTTAAATTTGATCGCAAAGCTTTTTTTTTGTTTTTTTTGTGTTTTTGTTTTCTCAAGTGACAAGCCTGGCGTTTGCTCAAATGACGCATGTAAATGTCCTGCTATATAACAATGCATCAGCTTACATACCTAATAAGCATCAGATGCTCAGGGGTTAGTTCTTCTTCGTAATTAACAAGTTACATGCATAATTATTTCTTACGAGTGTAATATTTATTTTCTGTACGCTGGGCCCGTTTTGTGCTCGGTAATGTCCGTCTGCTATGATGTTATTATCATGTATGTATGGTTCTAAATATCCCTCTTTGCAATGCCCACAAAGGCCAAAATGATGTCAACCGACCCCAGCTCACGCATAGGACACGAAGCTTGCGTCACTCGGACGTATGCGCTCGTCAACAATCAATTCGTCGAGGAATGTTTGACCTTCGCGTTCGTGGCCAATGAGTGCTCTGACGGAACTTATCACTTGCGAACGCCATGTTCTATGGTGTGCTCAAAAAGCGCGGTGGAAGCTTGGGGTATGCTCGCACCGGTGCCCTAGCATGTCACGACCACGTGATTTCACAGTTCGCTTTTGGAGTTGGAGTATTACAGCTAAGGAAGAAGAAGTAAAAAAAATCATTTCATGGCCCCTTTAACACGGATATGTGTGTGCTACATCAAGATAAAAATATTGACTTTTGATGGCGTTAACAATCCTTTGTAGGCCACCGCGCTGTCCTTCTTGGTTTAACCCCGTCTACTGTTTATCGCCCAAATCCAGGGGGAGACCATTTTCGTCGACGTCGCTCCTCGCCAGTCGGTGAGATACTCTCATCTGGAATGGATGATTGGGTCTTGTAGAAGTATGATGCTGGGCGATACATTCGCTTATACTATGGGGCAGTCGAGCAGCAGTCATTTCCCGAGGGCCAGCGGCGTAGACTTTCCATTTTCCCGGGGGGGGCAGGCTGAGAAGTTCCCCGGGGGGGGGGGGGTGCTGCGCGTTATGTTTTCGGCAGAACTGGAGATTGAAGCTAACGCAAGCACGCTGGGATTCCATTTCCCACGTATTTTGTCAATAAAGGCAACGTGGGCGTTATTTTGTTTACATCCTACTACTAGAAGCTCGTTACATGGCACGTAAACAGCGTCTCGGAAATAATAATAATAATAATAATAATAATAATAATGGTTTATTTTCCAGTGCCCACAAACAACATAGCGTTCTATTGTGTGCAGGGTGTCGAACCGGAACCGAACCAAACCGAAAACCGGAACCGAACCGGTATTTTTTCCGGAACTGAACCCGAACCCGAACCGTTATATTGTTGTCGCAATGAACCGGAACCGGAACTGAACCGGAAAAAAAATAACGGTTACCGGCTCATGTCAAAACGGTTCGGCCACGCGCTGTTGACAATGAATGTGCTATCAATGCCATTTGTTTTTTAATTGCCGTCGACTGACACACACCTCGCTTACATATTTTTCTTCTCCACTCAGTCTTAGGAATATAAACGCTGCATCCATGAATCTTGACAAACGCTGCATCCATGAATCTTGACATAGGAACCAGTATTGCGCTGGTCGCGGCTTGCACGGAAAAAAGAAAATTGGAAGGCTGTGCAAAAAAATTAAAAAATCGCGTCACGGGATTTTATTTTCCTGCAATCTCGTAAATCCTAAATGCTGCTGTGTGCTCATTTCATAACACGTTTCTAGAACGCGCGAGTTCTTGAAGCTTGCTTCCATCGGAATGAGAAAAGAAAAGGCTGTGGAGTTTGATAATGTTTGAGGGAGAGAAAGAAATTTTATTTACAGTTGAAATGAGCATTCATGAATTATATCTGCTCTTCGCTGCCCCAACCACCGGTCAGAGTATATCGAGCTATGAAGTGTCAAGATTTACATGCCGTATTTTTCGTACCGGAAACTCGATAAATGCGGGGGAAAAAAACAGGGATACAAACCCTAGTTGCTCGCGGAGAAGCGAAGCTGCGCCCACTTTCGAATTTGACAAAGGATCTGCCGAGCTTCTGTTGCTTCCGTCGCCTGCCCAGCGTAGTCATGGGACTCAAGCGGGCGCGTGCGCTCAAACCAACGCTCAGCAGACGCTGGAGTTAGCGCCCGTGACAGACAGCCCTGTCATCAGACAGTCGTTGTTTGCCGCTTGCATTGGCTACAGGCTTTTATAAACGTTACGCACTACTAGTTTCGACGATGTATCCCGTTTCGTATGTGCTGATTTCAGATGTTTTATTTGTAATTTATTTTGATGTTGCAATTTGTCATTTATAATTTCCGAACCGGTTCAGCGCCCCGAACCGGTTCGCGGATCGAATTAATCGAACCGGAACTGAACCGGAACAAAATAAAGTTACCTGAACCTGAACCGTAACCGAACCCGTATTTTTTTCGGTTCGACACACTGATTGTGTGGTGCACAAACATGGGTGAAGTATTATACATTTACGTCAAAATAAAAATTATCAAAGACAAACTAACAACAAACACAAGCAAAAAAAAAAAAAGATCAAGGCCCGGGCCCGGGGGGGCTCTGCCCCCTGGATCTCACCAGGGGGGCGCGAGCCCCGTTGCCCCCCCATAGTCTACGCCTATGCCCGAGGCAATCGTCCTGTCGTGGCCGGCGTAATCGGATTTTTTGTTTCATAGGAGCGGAGTCTGAAAGCACCAGGACGGTACGTACGTCCACGAAGCAGCCGCCATCCCGGCGGGGTGGAAACCACTCGCCCTTTACCGTGCACCTATATGATACATAGCAGCTCTCGTCACCCGACAGTCCCCGGGCTGCAAATTGTCTCACTTCAGAGAATTAACAGGCACCGTTCCTCCAGAGGCCCGTGCCGCACCGCCATGCCGAGCGTCTTTTACCACTTGTCAATGAACGAATGGAGATATCAACGAAACTAGACTAAAAAGTTGCCGCCCGGCGTCGCTAGCAGCACGGTTACCATGGCAACCTCTCAGGCCCAAAATGGAGATCACTATCGGCGCTTCTGACGTCGTACCATCTAGAGAATTTTGCGTCGTGTCGCTACTCTGGCAGCTGCGCACTTAAAGCCCTCTATCCTGGGAAAAGTGGCGCCATTCATTGTTAGAAAATGCCCGGAGACACGTGCCACGCGCCACTTCTGGGAAGATCATGGCGTCTGAAATGTAGCTCAGTGCTGCGCTGTGCAGCCGTAATCTTCCCAAGGGCTGCACGTTGCACGTGACTCGTGCATCGACGCACCTTGCGCTACTTTTGAAACATGAAGGGGCTTTACGCACACTAGCTTCGAGCGCGTGGAGCGAAAGCTCGTGCTGCAGAACCCAGGGATCCTGGGCCCTGCCCGTTTCGATCTGGATGAGCATTGTACCGGCGTGCGGTCGTGTATCACTACTGCGCGGTGCACGTTAAAGGGCCAGGCTAGCGGGTGTACTGCACTGGCTAAATTTTTCATCTACAGCTGAGAGACTCGTCACCCGTTGAGGCAAACCAAGTTATAGGCTGTATAAACATACACACAACCCAATTTTTTTAATTTTTTTAGCCACGTTTTTTGCGCATTTTGGGCCCTTGCAGACGCGACGGTCGCTTCCCGCAATGCGGCCTTGGATCCAACATGGCCGCCCTGGGAGCACCATTGCGATACTCTGCTCCGCAAGCGGAGCATATACAGTTACTCTAGGCAAGACTACAGCCACTAAATGAGCTGCGCTTAGAGTACTCGCACGCTGTTCCCCGATATTGCTGTGGGCGCCGCCATCTTGGTGCTTAGTGCAGAGCAGACGCAACTGCCGATCGTCAAGATTCAAAAGAGCGACTTCTTCAGCATTAGACTCGGTGTTGGGACGCTCACGTAATATTGCTTTGCTCTGTCGCGAACTGCTTAGACATTTGTGGAGGACGGAAAAAGCGTTTCCTGTGATTTCAGATAAAGCTTCAGATAACTGGCAACCACGATTTTAAGCACCGAGATAAATAAGTGTGGTTACTGTGAAGTGTAGCTTATTTAGTGGCTCTAAGTAAGACAAGAAAAATTCAGCAATGGCGGCTGTAATCTGGAGCGTGCGTAAAGCGTCATATATAGGCCAACGCGCTGTTTACAGACAAGCCCCCGCGAGGTGTGCACGGTACACTGCGTGTGTGCAGGAACCAGGTTCGCCTGCAGTGTCCGCCTGCCGCCCTTTCAATATCAGCGCCTCCGCAGCAGCGTGACGTCAGGGCCGCGTGCTGGTGTGCATTAAAACGTTTTTAATCAATTTTGTTTTATTTGTGCACTTCATCGGAGGTTTAGAAATAGAAACAGCCCTCATATATACATGTCCTTGTATGCAACATTTCCCTTAGCAGCTCGAAAACCTAGCTTCCCTTGCCATCATACCATCATAGGTGTCACAATGAGCTTGATGGACGGCGCCAGGGTGGCGATCGCCAACACGGCAACATGCCGACCGATATGGATTCTGTTCTGGGATTGCCTTTGCACTCTGAACCGCCTCAACTCGCAGCAAGGTTAAACCGAAATGCTCCTTTCCTATCCATTTGCGGCACGCGTCTCAGTACACATGGCTCATGGATTCCATGGACCATGGGATATACTGTTGCGCGTGCTGCACATCGCATTCCCATATAGTCATTGACTGAATAGGTTTCCAGAGTACCGAAACTCCCACTAATTACAATAATGGAGAGGCCCCTTGTTCGATATCAGGACCAGGCGGATTTTTTTAGTCGCGCACCATGTCACCTAGTTGTGTTGGTAGATTTGTGTTTGTCCTTTGTCCCCCTTCTCCAGGGATTATTGTCGTTAATCTTTATCTGCAGGGGAAACTTTACCACCAGTGGCCTGCGAGGCTAAGGAAAAAATACGAGAGCCTGTGCGCTGCTGGTGCGCCTGTTAGCTTGCAGCGGTGGTCGACGCAAGGTATACGCTATCCACGCCACGCCAGGCGCGCCAGACATGCGCCTCTCTACAGTCCAACTTCCACGCCGCCGCACATCGACGCGCAGACTGCGTAGCGCATGCGCATAAGGAATAATTAGATGGACGATGCTGAGCCGGGCGGCGTGTCATGCTATGTTCGAGTCCTCGTCGGGCATGCCAGCTCTCCTTTTCATAAACTTTTCACTAGTCTGTAATTCCGGCGCGTGCATCAGCCTCGAAATCATCTGGAGAGGAGGCGACCTCCTCTCCAGCGTTTGCTCTGCTAAAGTAAGAAGAGGTAGGAGGAGCTTCCACTTTATTCTTAACCTGTCACCGACTATAGTTGGTTGAACATTCGCTGCATGTAAGCGGTAGCAAGTGCTCTGCTTTGTTTAGCCACACGAAAATCATAACATGGTTCGGGAAAAAAGAACTCGCGAGCTGTACGAGACAAAAGCCATTATTTCCAGTGGGGATGCCTGCGTCAGCGCGCCCGTCAGTGGCCTTGACTCAAAAATAATTTTATGACCTCAGTCTCGATCCTTGACGATTCCTGACCCAGTCTGACATTTTAGTTGATTATCTTCTCAAACTTCCTCTTTCTTTCTTTTGATCGGAATCGTTGTTTACGTTTACACGGATGCTTAAGCGAGTTGGTGATTCATCTTGAAGTTACAGCGCACTAAACGAGGACAAAACGAGACACACGCCTTTCCAATCTTCATCGTTTTCAAAAAATATATCTTTTTTCTGTGACGCGTTATTTAAAGCTAGGTAACCTTAGTAGTCTCTTTTTTAATTGATGTCGATGAGATTACCTTAGGTATGGCAAGTATTTTGAGTGGTTTTTCTTCTACGTTTCTTGGTAACAACTAGAGCCACTAAATGAGCTTATTTAGTGGCACCAGTAACAACAACCTTAGCTTCTTGTCTTTCCTTTCTGAAGCATTAAACGTCAGTGTCTGGCGAGCCTGGCGCAAAATAGAGCAACACCATTTCGCGGCGGGGCCGCCGAAGCCCGCCAGCAGCCGCCTGTTGCGCTGGCTACGCCGAGGCGCCGGACTGTAAGTGTCGGCTCTTTGCCAACGAGACGTATGGCGCGCGTACGCGCTGCACCACTTTACGTCGGACTATATCGAGCCCTTTAGGGTGTACTAGCCCTTACAAAAATAGGTATGGACGTCCTACGCACATACTAGTGCCATTCTATTACCCCTATGTCCACCCTATGGATTCCTGTAGACAGTTCATGGACTATTGATGGACCGCTGGTTTGCCATGGAACGGCCATAACAACGACATAGGGATCTCCCGATACAAAAACTTTTTCTTTCCTTCCTTCTGCCATGCTATGGCCCCGGTGAGTCTATGGACATCCTTGTGCCTCTCTATGGTGTGGGCTATAGATTGGTAGATTACCGATGTGACGCCGGGTAGATGTTTTGGTTTGGTGTAGAGAGGTGTCCGAGTTAAAGAGTTTTAATTAAGCGCCGGGCATCAATACGTTACACTGATGTCTGGAGGCATGTCCAACCTCAGGGCATATTCAATGTGGAGGTGGAAGTGTTCAGAATGTACCGGAATAATTCCCTTACTTTCTCAGTGGGAGGTAGGTTTATATGGGTCTCTGCGGACCCTGTAGGTACTCAATGTAGACCTTGTATGGTTTCTTTACAGACCCCATAAGGACCCTGTGTAGACCCTAGGCTCTTAAAAAAACTTTTACAAAGCATGTTTTTGCGTAAAAACAAACGGAAAAAGCTCTCTTTGTAGAAACTATTAGTATTGGAGATTAGTACAAGATAGCAGGAGCGTGATGTTTGCATAAAAGTTTAGCTTATAAGGTTTTGCGGCACAATTCATATTGGTTTTATACAGCCATGTCTCACCGGTGACTTCAGGTAGCGCGTCCCGACTTGGGTGCGTCCCAACTTCGGTGGTAAATTATGGCGCGTCCGCCTGGAAGACGGGGTTGGCATTCTTGAAACCCTCCCTACCGTATATGTTTCGGCGCCAAAATGACAGATTAAAGCCAAAGGAGAAGAGTCGCAGCGGACGCTATCGAATGCGATGCACCCGAACCAATACATGCGGCACCGTGCATGCGGGCATGCAGTTCTCTGAGTGGCCGCTGCGGGAGAACGCTGCGGGAGAAATGACGGCGTTGCGATCGCCATTAGTTCGGTTCTGAGTACGGGACGGTGCCACTTTTTCAGAGCAGGATCTTTGGCAGTTTTCCAGCCGAGTTGTTCTAGTAACGTTGGTCTCTGCTGACCCCGTAGCCCCTGCAGACTGAGTGGCTTCTTTACGGACCCAGTAGGAACTCCGTGCAGACCCTGTATGGTTTCTCTGCAGACCCTATACGGACCATGTTAGACCCTGTATGGCCTCCGTGCGGATTCCGCCAGACGCCTTGTAGACGTTGTATGGGTTCTCTGCAGGCACCCTATAGACATCATATGGATCTTGTGTAGACAAGCTAAATTGTCCGTGTGGACATTATGAGGTCAACCTTGAAAAGTGACACTAGCCCTATGGACAACTTAAGGGCATCCTAAAGTGTCTTGCTATAGATAGGGTATAGGATGACCTTACGTCGTCGCTAGAATAGGACGTCCACGGAATGTCCGTTGGCCAATATTTATAGGGCGGCCATAGGACGACTTCAGGAAGGCAACAGTAGGCGTGGTCTGCCTATAGATGCCCTATGTTCTTCCTAAGGACGCCGCTCTATAGAACATTCTCGGAGTGTCCGTGCATATTCTTGTAATTGAGAACTAATGCCGTGGCGCTCAAATTCATCCATATCCGTGTCATTTTGGATCCTTGCGTAGTGTACTGTTCGATAACTGTACGTATAGCGCGCCGTTGGCGTTGTCGACAGGTCGCTCATGTAAGTGTGTGAAAATGTGAAACCACCTTAAATAATTTACGACATCATTTACATTGCAGTATAGCTGCACTCGTGTAATCATTACTCGCGTGCCGCACATAAAAGATTTTCTTGATTTGTTCCAGTTTCGATTAAATCCAAAATAAAACCGTCACAGCGCGGACGCTATCGAATGCGTCCCTAACCGATACAGCCGTGCATCTTTCTCCCGCAGCGCCCTCGAGTGGCCGCTGCGGGAGAAATGGCGGCGTTGAGATCGTCGTTAGCTCGGTTCTGGTGTACGGATCTGTGCCACTTCTTCAGAGCAGGCTTTATGGCAGTTTCCCAACTGAGATATGTTCTAGTAACGTTTTGTTGTACTGGCGTTTAGTACGAATAGGCCTTCTACGACCTTTGCCTGAGAATATTTTCAACATATTCCTTTATCGACCTCGATGGGTCTCAAGAAGGCCACTAAGCTTGGCACAGATGCCATCGGATGCCATTCACTGAAATGATGGTGTGATCAAAGTTGCCAGATTGAATTTCTGAAGAGAGTTTATCTGGCACTACTTACATTTTTGTTTTTTGTTTTTCAGTTTCCGAAACTGGCAGTGGCAAAGAGGAAGCGAGAGGGACAGAAAGAAAATATTTGTTTATGCATGACGACTGAGGGTAGTTAGTTGTTGAGATGCCGGGAGGTAAATCCCTCCCGAAGCAGACGTCCTTTGCGAGCCGACGGCTCTTCCTGATACGGTGGCGGCGAAGACACTTCTGCCTAAATAAGGAGAAAGAAAAAAGAACGTTTCATTCTATTAATAATTAACAAAACAGTGCCAGAAGTTCAGTCATTAGGTGACTATTAGCGGAGAAATGTTTTGGTATCGCCCTCCTATTGTTTCCTCTCGTGGCGTCATTATACTTGCGAACAACATGTTCGATGGCGTTTATAATGAGCACGGTGGAAGCTTCAAATCATTGCGCTTCAGAAACCAAGACTGCGCGCCAACGCCATCAAAATTGAAGTTCTTACATTACGCTTATGTCCGTCAATGAGAAAGCCTTTGCTGACGTCATAGTCGGCATTCGGCTACTCGTGGAAGGCAGACCACAGCGACGCTTTCTGATCGCGCACGTCGCCAATAGAGAATATTCACTGGCGGCCATGGCTGTGTGCGCGACTGCTGAGCGCGGCCTCTGACGGATATAATAATAACTTTATTCACCATATCACATATGGTGGGAGCTGGAGAAAAAAGCTGACAAAGCAGCTTGACGGGTCTCCAGCCCCCTCAACAGGTACACAGCGGGGGCCAAGTTTCACAGAAGCAAGAAAAAAAAAGTAACAGCAAAATAATTGGAAACAACCACAAAACGCTATTGTGGTAAAACAAAAAGATGACTAACAGGCCATCAACTACACATAAAATCAACAATGAGAAAAAAAATGCTCAAGAAAATTCCGCATTAAGACAAGACAAATGATAAGCAACATATTTATATCAAAAGCAGATAGTCACGTAACTCACGCGGGCTAGAAGATATTATATCAACATTCGAATTTAGGAAAGTGTTTAGTAATGTTGGAAGTGTATTTCTAATCATCTGAAGACCGTAATCTGTACGCGATGTATCGACCATCCAGAAATCTGAGTGGCGAGTAGAATGTGTAAGCTGTCTTTTTCTAAGGGATGCCAAGCTTAGCAGGAAGCTATTTATCACAGGATATTCTTGTTTATACTTCATGATAAGCCTGTATTCATATTGTTGCTGTATTTTAAGTACCCCGAGTTTTTCAAAAATTTGGTCCGTGTGAAAAAGATAAGGCACGTCACACACGAGTCTTAACGCTCTCTTTTGTAGTAAGAATATTCTATGTAAATTTGTTTTTGTAGTGGTACCCCATACCAAATGACAATAGTTCAAATGAGATACAAATAATGTATTATACAGAAGTAGTTTAACACTTGAGGGAAGAATGAGACGGTGTCGATGTATCAGACCTATTATACAAGCAAGTTTTGAAATAACGTAATCTAAGTGCGCTGTCCAAGACATGTTATTTGAAAACAACACGCCCAAGGTCTTGAACGTGTTGACCATTTCAATAGGGGACGAGTACAGAACGATGTCGCTCGAAAGGGTAATTTTCCTGTTTTGGGGACTAAAAAGCATAGCTTTAGTTTTGTCTTTATTTATTATTAGATTATTTGATGTAGACCAAGCCTCCAGCCTTCTTAAGATGTCGTTTGCTTCTTGTACAATATCGCTGCAATTCCGAGACGATATAAAAATACTCGTATCATCAGCGTAAATGATAAATTTAGCTTGGGGTGCAATATTAACGATGTCGTTTATGTATATGTTAAAAAGAAGCGGACCAAGTATACTTCCTTGGGGTACTCCCGATTTTATAGGTTTTAAATCAGAGGCGTGACCCCCGATATGCACATATTGACGCCTGTTTTCTAGGTATGACTTAATAAGTACTGACGCATGCCCTCTAATACCGTAAATATAAAGTTTCTGAAGAAGCAAATCATGGTCAATAAAGTCGAATGCCTTAGTAAAATCTATAAATATTCCTAACACTACATTTTTGTCTTCGAAATTACGTAAAATGAATTCTTTTTGGTCCAACAAACCTAGTTCCGTGGAACGTCTCTTTCTAAACCCGAACTGGGAGTCCGTAAGAATGTTATGTTTTTCTGTGAATGCGGTAAGACGACTAAAGATAATTTTCTCTAAACCTTTCGAAAAGACTGGAAGGAGAGACACAGGCCTATAGTTACTTATGTTATTTCTGTCACCTTTTTTGTAAAGGACAACCACTTTTGCTATTTGCATTTTTGTAGGGAATGTGGCTGTCTCTAGGCTAAGATTGAAAATGTGTGCAAGACATCGACTAATGGTGTCCAAGACATAAATTACTGGCCGTATTTGTATATCATCAGCGTCGCAGCTATTACTAACGGTTACGTTACGAAATACTGCTATTACCTCGTTTTCAGTTACAGGATTTAGATAGATAGTTTCCCCAATTCTTCGTTGTATATAACCACAAGCTTCGGTTGTATCTGAGGTTCCTACTAAATTTACAAGAAAGTCATTAAAAGCGTTTGCAAGAGAGCTACCAGTAAGTGTCACGTTGTTATGAATTATAAACTCAATATTTTTTTGCGTTTCACCCCGGTGCAACACTGAATTAAGTTTTCGCCACAACCGGTCAGTGCGATTTGATGTCACACTGAAATAATTGTGGTAATAAAGAACTCTACGTTTCTTCAATTCCTTGTTCAAGCTATTTCTGTACTTCTTGAAAATTTTAAGTTTATCTGGGTCTTTAGTTTTAATAAAATTTGCGTATAGCTTATTTTTTATTTGTATTTTTGCAATTAGTTCAGCTGTTATCCAGGGTTTACGAGCTCGCCTAGAGCACCGTACAGATTTACAAGGAAAATGACGTTTATAAATAGTGCTGAAAATGTCTAGGAATGTCTCGTACGCCTCATTCGCGTCCGTTTTGTTGAGTACATCAGCCCAGCTTTCATTGCACAAGCTATCTTTGAAGCTATCTAGGTGGTCAAGAGTGATGCATTGAATCAGAGTACTTTTTTTAGTATCTTTGTATGTGCAGGATTTTTGTCTATACAAATAAATGTCGCAAGATGGTCACTAATGTCGCAGGCCAAAACCCCTGATATTACCATTTGTAGCTCGAAGTTGGTTACAAACAAGTCTATTAGTGTCTCGGACGCGGTGGTGACTCGTGTAGGTTGATTGATGACATTCGTACATCCATTAACTTGAAAGAGTGTGGCTATCTGCTTTTTTGAATTGGTATCACTTAGCATGTCAACATTAAAATCTCCTCCCCAAATAACGTTATACTTCCTTTCTTCAATAAATGCAAAGAAGTCATCTAAAAACTCACAAAATTTTGAGATATTTCCATCTGGGGGTCGATAAAACACAGATATGATATTCTGATTTGTTAGTATTGAAAGCACTTCGTAATCTGCAGTCGAACGACAGTAATCTGTCAAAAGATCGTAACTCACATTTTCTTTTATTAGCATCGAAACACCACCGCCACGCTGAGTTGGTCGGTTTACGCAATGACAGTTATATTCGGGTAGTTTGAAAACATCGGTATCGCATTTATACCAGGTTTCGGATAACATTATTATGTCAAAAGGAACGTCGAGTACGCGAAATAACAATTCTAAGTCAGCAGATTTATTTTTGGCGGATCTAACATTCAAATGAAAACATTTAGCCTCCGCAGTTCTTTTTGCAACGTGCATTCCACACCATCAATACTGCCGGTCTTAGCAGCATAATGTTGTGAGCTAGTTCTGAACACTGCGCTCTAAAGAACGCACTCAAATATGGCGTCCGTGAATACCCTCCATTGCGACGTGGCGACAGCGTCCTTGCGGTCAGCCGGCCAGATTGCCGAATGCACTAGACGTCGTGAAGAGTTTCATCGATCAGACAATAAGACTACTGCAAGAGCTTGAATTTTCGCGGCGTTGTTGGCAGTGCAGCTTCTGTGGGTGGCTACGGTCAGGCTTCCACAATGTTTTCGTTGCAGACACCATCAGGCACGCTGTTCGCTGGTAGAATGGCGTCACGAAGGGGAGCCATGGGCGGCGCCACCGACATCTCGCCGCTAATTGGCGGCGAGAAGTTCCGTGGCATGCCTCCATGGTTCCCCGCTGGCGTCGTTGCCTAGCGAACAACATAAGCCCGATGGTGCCGCAAATGGCGATGGAATTGACTTGAAACCGCTTGCGCTTCGCGAGAAATAATCGCCGGACAACACGTCAAGATTGAAGTTCTTTCGTCTCCTCATTAAGCCGAGCGATCGATCCCCGTTCCGACGCTCCGGCAGTCAAGGCAGTCTGCCAATCGTAAATAACGGCGCGACGCTTCGTCGCGCACGGGCTAATAGACTCCTTTCGGAATTCACGTGCCGATTATTAGAAGGTCCGAACCACTGCACAGTGGCAGAACAACTGCATCGAGGAACTTTCAAGTCCTTCCATAACAAGTCGTGAGCGCGGCCAACACTACGAGGCCGAAGAGCCAATAAAACAATCGTCGAAAGTGCAACGTCACTGCGCTCATCACCTTTTTTCTGTAGGTGTGTTTTATCCAGTGTGCCGTGACGTTAAGGTTTCAGTCCGCCAATTGTGCAGGTATTCTACAGCCGCCAACAAAGGGCATTATTCCGGGGAGGTCTATAGGGATCGTATTCACTAACGGCCATAGCTGGCTGTCTCTGTGATTAAGCGCTGCTGACAGCGAGCTCCAGGGTTATTTTGCAACGCATTGCGCACCGGATCACGACGCGTTCGTCGTGCGTGGCGGGCGGCGATGCGCTGAAATAAGCGGTCCTCGGAAGCGAATGACGGCGCAGCACCCGCTCGCAACGGTTCCTCGCGTTCGCACAACAATGGTTGTCGGTTTGTAAAAACGCGAACCGCCTAGAAGACAGAGGCCTACGCTTGACGTCATCGTTAGTGGATCCTCGACTAAGCGACAAACGCACTCGGCTCGACGAGGGACGCCGGAAAGCAGGCACGTCCTTCTTGGCGTCGCCCTACGCGCAGCGTCGCACTCTTGCGATGCTGCAAGACGCGTTGGCGGCGACGCTGACGCAAGCTATAGGTGGCGCTATGCGACCACTACACTCGTTGCATACTTATGCGTGCAACGCTGTCAAAGCTACTGGCGCAAGCGCGTGGTTTCATCTATGGTTTTGTTTGCGCGAGAACGCGTGCAAATGATCAACGAGATCAAGCCCCATACTCGCGCCAAAGCTTTGACAGCGTTGCACTCTAAGCATGAAACAGAGTATAGTGATGGCGTTTGTGGTAAAAGGCATATAGGAGAGCATTAGAGAGTTTTAGTACATCGTTCCGATACCTCCGATAGCCCCGATAACGATACTAGGGATAGTAGCAGATCGTCTCCGATGACTCCGACAAGCGACACCGCGATACTTCAGCCTCCCCGCCTTCGCGCTGCATAAATAGTATCGTTATCGGGGTATCGGGGGTATCGGAACGATCTACTTCAAACCCCTCTTTATCTCTGCGCAAGGGAGGCGGTGGTGGAGTATCGGGTATCGTTATCGGAGTCATGGGAACGATCTACTAAAACTCCTCTAATGTCTTCTATACTTCGTTTCACCTTAGGTGCGAGCGCGGCCGATGTTATGAACCGAAGAGCTAATCAAACAGCGCAAAAAGCGCATCGTCATGGCGTGCTGGCTGCGCTTGATAGGACAAGCCGGCGGAGGAGCACGCAGAGAGAGACGGCGAATACCGGCTGGTCCTATCAACTGCAGAGAGCACGCCATGACGTGGTGCCTCTTTCGCTGTTTACCCACTATTTCTTTTTTCAATCGACCAATAAGAGTACGGCGTTCGGACATCATCGCAACCCCCATGCAAGAATCTAGCAGACGAACTTGCGCTCCGCATTTCTTTATTCCGGAGACCCAATCACCGCCATATTCGGGTGGAGTTGGGATGCTGACGAGGCCGAAACTATATGTTTAGACCTAAAATTCACGAACTCTCCTCAATATCGTGGCAAATGCAGTAATAACACAAAACGCACTTCTACGATCAAATCAGCATGGCTGACAGCGTCGCTCAGTTACTTGGAAGCGACGACCAACGGACGTTTATTTTTCTACGTGCGCTTCTACGCGTCCCGACTTCAAGCGGCAAGAAAAAGTAAAATGCACTTGAAACAGACCACGACGAACAAGAACGCTGGATCCACAAACACCCGGGAAAAGCTCCGACGGCCACGATTCCACCGACCCCGACCAAGCGATCGCTCTACAGATAGGCCTAACAGGCACTCCGACTCGGCGCAGCGGTGCTCTGACGGTCCCTGGCCAAGACCGTCTGCCCACGACCGGCTGGCGTGCTGAATGGAATATGCCCGCGCGACCCTTGTGAACCCTTCCCGTGTTATAGTTTGATCGCTGACCTCAATTTAGATTAAGAGGTCAATCTCTTCCTCTTGTCATCTCCTTGTTTTCCGAGCAGCGGTGACGAACGCTGTCGTCGAAAAGGGCTCTCATCGATTCTATCTTTTGTCTTGTGTGATATAGAGCTCAAATAAACGCCGTATGGATTACCTTCGCAACACGGTATGTACACTTTGTTATTAGTATTCCATTTTTATTCTGACACGACTGCACCTCACTGTCGATCGCTATAACAGTTCGTGGGTCGCAATGCCGGTCCAACCCTCCTTTGCCGGGTGTCACGTCAGCGTCGAGTTGCAAACGTGAGGGATCGGTCCCGAAGCGCTTATCAATTCGCGGTCCAACAGCGCGAATCCAGCACTTCGATCAAACGCGCGCGCGTCCGCTCCGAGTGTGAACAGGTATTACGCGGCTCTTGCTGACACTCTCGTAGTTCAAACGTATCTTTTTCTAACTGTCAGCTCGCTCCTGCATCTCCGAGGCCGCGAAAAACGCCGCGGCAATTTGTTTCCATCTGCGTCGCTTTGCAAACGACTGGACACGGGCCGTCTTTTACCAACGATGTTGACTTCGTAGTGATCGAGTTCGTAGCAGTCAACGGAGGCGGATACGCATCCCGGCTTCGGCATTCGGGTGTGTTTAAATCGTGTTGGCGTCGATCATATCAATGCACGGACACGAACCCCAGACAAGCGGTGGCAGAAAGGCCGCCTGTGTTTGTCAGGAAAAATCCACGTGCCCGGAACGGCTCCGAACCATGCCGAGCTCTCCGATTGGCTGTTCGTGCTGCCGCAAGACGCCGTCGCCATAGCAACAGCACCGGTAAGTTCTGAAGTTTTCCTGCATGAGAACGTCGCTTTCCTCTCTCACAAGGGACAATGAAAGGCAATTTGAGACGCATCTTCTTAGCGTTGAACTGGCCGTTCCTACGCTGCGACATCAGGGCCACTTGCCTAAGCTCAGCCGAAGCGCCACGGCGCTTGCATGACAGCGCGCAAATCAATAAAGACAGCCGCGGTAATAATTGCACCTGGGATCGATCATAAGGGCGATGCCTCGAGAGTTGCGGGAGAGGCCAGGAGAAGCGGGAGCTCGCGCGTGACCGATGTCGGGGCTGGAAGACGCGCTGACGTCACGAAACGACGCGTCGCGCCGTTTGTGACGCGTCGCGTTCCTTTTGGCCCCGTTGGAGCACGGGCTGACGCGCGCCGTTTGCGACGTCGCGCGTCAGCGATTGGTCGCTGAGCGCGCCGCTTTGACGGCCAGAACGGCCGGATCGCTGCGCTTTCCTCTGCGTCCGTCCTTCGGCACGCAGGCCGCCTCGCTGCCGGCGCGCGGTCTCTGTCAGGTGAAGCGTAGAGGCCGCCACGCACGATCACTCCGTTCCGTTGGTGCTCGGTTGCCGAGCGGAAGCACGAACTCGCTCGCCAGAGAGCGGCATTTGCCGTCCATAGCGTCGACAAATTCCGGCGAAGCCAGGCCGCGCCACTGCGCTTCCGCAATAACCCTACCCTGGCGGTAAATCCAGAGTCTCGACGGCCTACATCCTGCCGGGAACACGACAATTCACGTGTGTGACGTCACACTCCAGAGCCGTCACCTCCCGTTTTCGGAGGCCCAAAACGAAAACGGAGATAGTTGAGTTCTTCGGTTTCTTCGGATCTTTCGTAGGCATAGAACATGTGCGTCACAAATGGTCTATAAAAATTTAGGCAGTATGCCAGGGTTTCCCAGAGGCCTAAAAATACAATTTAAAAAAATTAAATTAAATCGTCTTTCATTGTCCCTTTAAGAACGCGCTCGTGAATACCGATTTCTCCTCTTCTTACGATGTTCTTAACTTACGAACTTCTTAGCTAAGTTGTCGTAAACTAAGAAGCTCTTCGTGAATCTGGCCTCGAGGTGTCTGCCCCATCAAGGGACCACTTTTAAGACAGAGCAGAGCAGAAAGTGCGAACGAAGTTCGGGCAATGCATACACCCAACAGCGGCGAAGCCTCTCATCCGGAACTTTGACTCCTTCTAACGCACCAGCAAGGGAAAGCGTTAGTAGTCCTTTCCCTTTTCTCTCGCCCTCGTTCAGTAAAACGGTCTTTAGGAAGAAAGCTAGGCCGCCCTTTTCCTAATAAGAAAACAAATAAAAAACGAGTGCATGGTGGGAGGATATCGATCTATATCCTCCTCCATGCACTAGTTTTTTTTTGTTTTTTTGTCTTTGAGAGACAAAAGTGAAAAAAAGTATCAGTTCCCGTCGCTTATCGCTCCGTTAACACAACTTTACTGAGTGTCGGGTAGAACTGATCATTACAATTGTTTTTAGCAGTACAAGCACTAAAACGTGAACACCTTTACAAGAAGCCCATGTGGTGTTACCTGAGCTTCTAGCCGCAGCGGAGAGCCGTTCACCATCAGGTGGCCCTTGCAGAGTGTCTCGTACGACGGAGGCTTGTCAAACATTTGCAGATAGCACACAGAGTCAGCGGCTGGTGTCAGACGCCCATATACAACGTCATCGGCGATTGAAGGTGAGAATGTGACCCATGACTCCGCAGTGTGTCGGAGCACTCTCGACAGAGCCAAGTCTCTCTCTTCGCGTCGTTCGTGCACTTTCCTACATGAAACACCCCAGATGTGAGCCGCGGCTGCATACAACGTTACCAGACAAAAGAGAATAAGACAGGCTCCGGCAGTTTAAACTTGAAAATATTTAAAAGAAAACTAAATTGGATTTTGAGATCGTAGTTTTATAATACGAATTCAACCTAAAAAAGCCCCAAGCGTCTTCTAAAAAAAAAAAAAAAAATTGACCGCATCTCCACGTGGTGAATGACGTTGATTGGGGCGAAGCTCTGGTGGGCTTGTCTGCGTAGACGCTGAGCCGCAGCATGCCGAGCCTTTCGTTCGTTTTCATCCATGTCAGAAAGAGAATGTGTGGTATGGAACGTGGTTATATACGCATTTGAGCATTTGACCGCAGCGCCCCTCTCGTCTATAAACGTTCAGCCAATGCATGCAAAGTTTAACGCGATTATATACGCATTTGACCGCAGCGCCCTCTCCTGTATAGACGTTGAGCGGCTACATGCAACGTTTCATCCATGACATCCCCAGCTCTCGAGTTACTACCACATTTCAGAGCCCCTACTCGTCCCGCAGTCATGGCCGAGTGGTTAAGGCGATGGATTAGAAATCCATTGGGGTCTCCCAGCACAGGTTCAAATCCTGTCGACTGCGCAAACAAATTTTTTCCCATCATTTTTTTTCTTTATTTTACTCTACTCGTTACGTTTGCTCCAGACGAGCCGAGCTACCAGCGCGAGCTCCCACGTCCGACAGCTACAGTGCTCGTGCAATTAAGACACTAGTTCAGGGCCACACGCTCGACTCGTAGCATCGGCCGCATGTCTTACCGGCTGTACGGCATGCACGTGTACTGAGCACGTGAGCTCACGAGACAGGAGCACTGAGCACCGGACATCGGAGCTACGGACACCTCCAACGGAGCTTCAGCCAGCCTCAATAAGTCAAAATGACAATTAAGTGTGATTGTTTTCCTTATTAAAACGCAACCAAACATGCTGACACGTCGCGGCGTGCCACGGTGTTTGGTCGTGTTTTTAATAAAGAAAAGGGTCAGGCATGGTTTCATTTTTAGATTTCCTGAGGTGCTTAGAAAACACAGAATCAGTTTACGTCATAAAAAAGGAAGCTGAAAATCTCCTTTCTATAAAGCTGTGCATGTGCGCCGCCATAACCGACCTTTAGTATTTGTCTCTTCTTATTTTGTTTACTTCCCTTCATCATTACAACAGCAGGACAGGTTTTTACAATTTTAGATACTACTTTGTTCTTCTCCCCAGCATAGGCCTTTTGAAGGCTCGTCAACGCCCGCTTCGGTGGCTCGATCAGCATCTCGGTAAGACGAGAAGGTCAGCAATGGCAGGTGTAATCTGTTCACAACGCTGTCGAAGCTACTGGCGCGAGAATACCTGCAAATGATCTGCGAGATCAAATCCAGTGATCCAACCCCATGCTCATGGGCGTACCAACCAGGGGGGGCAAGGGGGCGCTTGTTCCCCAGTTCTCAGAGTGGGGGGGGGGGGGGCAAGGCATGTGTTTGCTCCCCCCCCCTGAAACAGCCGCCACAGGGCAGGGCAAACACTGGCCGGCGGCGCTCAAGGGATACCAAGGGCACCGCTTCCCGGCCCTGGGAGGGTGGAGGGCTGGTTTGCCCCTCACTCAAAAATAACTTGGTACGCCACTGCCCATGCTCGCGCCAGCAGCTTTGACAGCGTTGTACACGAGACGATTGCAAACGGGAGTTCATCAAGCCGGGGGTGTCACGTGATGCTCCAGTGACGTCATTTCTTTGCGTCACGGATTTCTGTTGGTTATAACGGGGGCGCGTGTCGCCACGATAAGTCAAATAACTATACTTCGTTTCAGCTTGGGTCCAGACGCAGCCGATGCTACGAGCGCGAGCGTGTGGTCCTGAACAGTGCTTGCATTGCACGAGCGCGCGTGCTTGGCAGGGACGCTGAAAGCCCGGAGCTCGCGCTTGTAGCATCGCCTGCGTCTGGACCCAAGCTGAAACGAAGTATAAATAAACTTTGTTAATTACCTTTTTATTAGTAAAAATAAACACATGGGTTTAATTAGAAACTTGCTGAGCGTCGTCGAAAACAACTAAATAAGTGAATTGTATAAAAATTCGAGACCCCTCGTGCCGTGGGCGCATGCTGACTGTGCGAAAACGCGGATGACAAAAGACGGAAAAACCGTGTGGGCTTGTTCGCACCTCCATGCGCTGCGCCAGTTCGTCTGCTTTTGGCGCAGAGGTTGTAATGATGACGGAACGCCGAGCTCTTATTGGCTGATTGAACAGAATAGTGGGTAGACTCTCAAGGCATCTAGCATTGAGGTCTACCCACTATCCTTCCAATCAAAGCCAATCAGAGCTCGGCGTCGTTCTGACGTCACAGCAACCCTTGCGCAAGAAGCAGACGACTTGCGCTTCGCATAGACTTGCACCTGTTGTAACTTTAGCGCACCACCGCGGTTCCCACGCGCCCTCAAAATCTTTTTAGAATTTACTTATTTAGTGGTTTTCGATGACGCTCAGCAAGTTTCTGATTGGAACCATATTTTTATATCTTCCCTAATTCGAAAGTTAATTAAGAATGCTTAGTTAATTAAGACTTATCGTAACAATTACTCCCTCACAGATCGCATTAGAGTAGCTTTCATGGCTTTTCTTTTAAACAACTGTAAAGTCTTAAAAAAGTTTAACAAAAAACGCCTCCCAGGTGAAAATTCTAAGTTCCAATTGGAATTTTCCCATTGGTACCAATTGGGTTTTGGACAACCAAACAACCAATTGGTCACTGCCAATGGGAACCATTTGGAACCCATTCAGGTTCCAACTGGAAAAATAATTCCAATTGGTGAGACCCATTGGCCAGTGCTCTTCCAGTTGGATCTCACTAAACCAGTAGACCGATCTCACCAGGAGTTGCGCGACGCCGCCGTTGCCGCAGTTCCATATTGGACTTGTAGTGCGCATTCCCGGCCTGGGGCCCGGCGTTCCGAAATTTTCTGGTTAGCACGAGTAGCTAAAGCCAGGTATTTAATGATGCTTCAAGCGTTTAACCTCGTGTAGCGGGTACAATTAGCACCAGGCAAAAAGGCCTCGGATATTATGTCTTCCCAGAGAATAGCAGCACGGCAAAGAGGGGTCATACAGAGCCTGGCAGAGTCGGCAGTGACAAATAGCGTTGTCCATTGGGTCTCGCGACTTGCTGCATGACATTCAGTATCGCCACCTGTTGCACGTCAGCTGAATAAGCGTAAGATTACAGGGCACGAGACGACGGCGATGCCGGAGTGTTCCTTACATTGACGTCATCTGTGATGATTGTGCCGTCAGCGGCATGCCGACTGCGTCATCAGTCTCCACTAAGTTTGGTGAGGCCGTCAGTGATAATGCACGTATTGACTCAGTGAATGCCGGTGACGTTATCAGCTGATGTCACTGATGACGACATCAGTAATGAGGACGATAGACGATGTGGATGCCGATAGACGTTATCAGGTTGCATGCACTCTGGATTGCATGCAACCTGGATTGCATGCAACAGGTTGATACAACTTGTTGCATACCAGTTTGCAATACGCAACCCAGGTTGCATGTCTGTTGCATGCAACAAGTTACATGCCAGTTGCATGCAACAAGTTACATGCAACAGGCTGCATGCAACCTGTTGCACGCAACTCCCGGCAGAAATCCGACGGTACTCCCGAAGCGAACCCGAGGTGCTCCATCTGAGAATGGCGCGGTCCGATCCCGAAGGACCTCGCGTTCCGTCGGGCGACCTCAGTTCTTCGGGAGACTTGCGGATCCCTACGGAAAACTTACCATAGTAATGCACGCGCGGATTACGCCGACGCCGACGCCGCTCAAGCCGGAAACGGGCGCTAAGAGCTGCGCTCTAAAACATGACAATCTCTTGCAGCCATTCAACGGCGAAGACGCCCGATTCCAGTAGATGGGATTTTACTCTGACTGCATTCCACAGTCATGACTGTCGCCATGTGTCAATAAAAACAAAAGCGTAGAAAGGAAAGCGCCCAAAAGCTGCTGAGCTCCAACTGAGACTGTAGAGTTAGGAGGGATTGACATTTTCTATGCAACAAGTGCCTCGTAGATAGAGCGCGACGCCTGATTCAGATTGTGCCTCGCGATGAGCTCAAGCTCACTAAGTACTCAGTACCCGCTAGCGTGCCGTTTCCCTGCTGCAAAGGCTGCAGCGTCACTTTCGCGTGGGACTTCCGTCGCTCCTTTTGAGTCCATAGCAGACGTTACTAAAACCCTCAGTTGGAAAACTCACCCTTGAAACCTGGGCCGCTGGCGTGCACCGAGAACCGAGCAATTCCGATAATCAGCGCCACCATTTAGCAACGAGTTGAAACATAAGAGTTAGCTTTACATAGCTGAGCTGTAGAGATGGCCCTGCGAGATGGCGCCATCGCCCTTGCCCTGAGTGGACGCCTGTGCAGTTCCCCGAGTGGACGCTGCAGGAGAAACGGCGGCGTTGCGATCGCCATTAGCTCGGTTCTCGAGTACGGATCGGAGCCACTTTTCTAAAGCAGGCTCTATGGCAGTTTCCCAACTGGGGCTTCTAGCAACGTTGGTCCATAGCTTCGGTATCTCAGCCTTCTCACGGCTTAAATTTTCAGTAGGAGAGCCGAGCAATTTTTCATAGTCACAATTCTCAGGTTACGAGTTCAGGGCGAGGGAAGGAAGGCTGGGAGGAGAAAGCAGGCGGAATGCTAGAGAGAGGGGAATGTTTCCTCCTCTCCTCTCCAGCAATCTATCTGCTTCGTCCTCCCCAGCCTTCCTTTCCCTCGCCCTGAACTTGTAACCTGTCACCGACTGTAGACACTTTTAGCAGAACCGTTAGCGTGTTCCGCGTACCACACTACCGCAGCCTTTGAAGCATGCTTTTAAGCGCGTGCACGGGAGATACCGTGACAGCGGACCACTGCAAACGATCAATATTTTCAACCTGGGTAAAAATCCTCCTCGCCACCCTTCCCCCTCTTCCACAATTAACTTGACTGCAGAGGGACTCCTTTTGTCACTGCATCTTGGGGCTGGATTAGCCGGGATAAGCTCCCGTCTAATCCGGCCTCAAGATGCAACAAAAAAAGGAGTTCACCCTCTCAAGCGCGGTCAAGATAGCAATGGGAGAGGGGGAAATGGGAAGGGTGGCAAAGAGGCTTTTCACCCTGGTTGAAAAATATTTTGCAGGTTGGCCTTTAAAAGCATGCCTCAAAGGCTCTGGTTGTGCGATACGCGGAAACGGGATCTACAAATCTCTAGTTAGAATGTGCCAGCTAAGGTGAATATTTCAAAGGTGATTAGGGCATTTTAGGTAAATAATTCCCTATCACTTTACACTCGTAACCCGTCGTCCACCGCGCTCCACAATGGTATCCCAAAGGAATCCTTTCAAGTGCTTTTTTTTCTTTTTCGGTCGTTGGTGAGACATTTTTTGTATACTGTATTATATGAAACATTCGTGTCGACCAATTTTACTGGCTTCTATTACTCTTAAGCCGGGGTCACACTGTTCATACATCATACAAGATAGTTTGCAAATACGGGTCACCATGATATCTGTGGTTCGAATGCCAGGTGCCAAATTTTCCCCTTGAACTTATTGCCATGTGGCATTCGAAGCACGGATCTCGCGGCGACTCGCGTTCGAATCTGTATGCAGACTATCTTTGTGTAATGTATAGCAGTGTGACTCCGGCTTTAATGATTTGTGATGATTGTACCATTCAAGATTAAATGTTTAGTTGGATAGACCAAACGAAAATTTCAGAGGGGTTGGATGCTCTCGCTTGCTCCCCTTGTTGCTGCCTACTGTGTGTGTGTGTGTGTGTGTGGGGGGGGGGGGGGACAAGTGCAATGGTATTTTCAAAGTATAGGTTGAGACATGCAATCTTTAAAGTTTAGTGTTGGAGGAAGAAAAATAATAGGAACACATACCGTCTCCAGTAGAGGAAGCAGAGTGACAACGAAAAAATTAGGACGGACAAAAGGCATCCAATTGCCATAAGATAGACCTTCGACGATGCCCTCTGTGGAGCTGCAATTGGACAATGCCAATTATTATGCCAAGGTCTTAATAGCTGCAAGTTCAGAGTACTAATCTTTGGCACAAAGTCTTAACTTCATAATAAAACAGCACAATGAATGTTGTGCTGTTTTTCCAAGAGTTCTAAGACATTTTGAAACAATTATTTCCAAGCTTGAATTGTGTAGCCTTTAGACTAACACAAAGTCACTACTATGTAGCAGAAGATAGGAAAACTGTTACCCTGAGACACACCAATCTTTGAGCGAATTGAGGTCAAAACTGCTAACCTGAGACACACTGATCTTTGATCAAAATGAAGTCAATTAGACAGCTGCAAATGTCTGCAATACACCCAGAGTTTTCTGCTATGCAGTCAGAATCCTTTCGACACCACTGTCCGATCTGCGAGTGGGAATCTGGCAAAGGCAAAATGACAGTCGGACCGATCAAGACAAATTGCCAGTGTCCAATTATTATAACACACAGCTAAATGTTGAAATAGTCAATAGTATGTAAAGCATTACCTTTGTCTTCCATTGAAAAGTCAGAAGATGGGCTTCACCAGACAATTGTCTAAAGGATGAGTATGACATGCATGGAATAAACTGAGCCTATGACAAAGGTAGCATTTTTTTCCAAGCCACTCAGTGCCCAAAAGCAGCCAAAACAGGAGGTGGAGGTTATCTTCAAATTTTTACAACCCAAACTGCTTCTTTCCTGTTGACTTGAGCACTGATAACCGATGGACATTTGACCCACACAAAAAAAAGTGACAAAATGCCAAGCACAAGATATGAATGCAAGACCAAAATGCAAGAGAAGAGTGTTTATTCACATGCAAACGACTGTGACAAGGTGTCCACAGATTCCAACTTCTGATTTCCTAACTACGACATGAACATTCGTAATACTAGTACTATCATAAAACCAACCGATTATTTTCGCAAGACTAAAATTACATTCACTCGCATCAAATATTTTCTGCCACAATGAGCCATGATACAGATAGTACACAATTAAAATGAGGCATGATGCACAATTAAAACTATGAGTGCCAACCTTTCGACAATGGCTTGCAAGACTGGAATTATACAATCAAAATCACTATTTGTTGATGTATTTTATCTCCTCCCCACGAATGAGCAGTTTTTCCTCTGGCAACTTGGGTCCTTCCTTAGGCTGTGGAGTAAAAAATGGGATAACAAAAGGTTAGGAGAAAGTGTCTTGCAACATGCAGAAAGTCATGCCATCCTCAAAAAGTGGAGCACATGCCAAGATGCAATTAAAGTTTTCTTGAGCAGGAAACTTTAAGCAAGAGAAAAGCTTGTGACAAATCTACAACAAGCATACTCTAAAGCAACATTGAGATATCTATATACTTGGCATGAAACTTCTCACAGATACCGTGCAATGGTGGCCGCCTAAACCACGTCCAATTTCTGGCAGGAAAGGCACTGTCGGAGCATTAGGATATCTTTGTCTGTTAGTAAGCTTCCTCGACAAATACCTAGATTAGCAGCTCTGCTTTAAAAACAAGTGCAATGTAAAGAGTTTTTTTTTTTCCTCTGAGACTGGAAATGACTAGATAGATCCAGTGTAAATGCACTGGGCCTGTTTAATATTTCATACTGAATAGCTGCTGGCACGAAGAAAGACGACTGTTTATGCAACAAGCGTGAACCAGAGGGAGCGGGTTCAGTAACATTTTTGTCTGAAGTCGTTGTCCTGTCCTTTGAACAGCTTCAATTTCACCAAAAAAGTTAGCATACCAGGGAAAAATCATTTCAAGATGCAACGGTCTGTACAGAATACTGTTTTTACTCTGGAAACACTAATCACTTGAATAGTGTTTGATACATACGATATAACAAATATATTGCCGCGAACCAATTGAAATACCTCGAGAGCTGTTTATCGCCCTAAAAAAAAAAGCATGCTGGAGAAACACTGGTGATAATGATAACCTTGCCTGATGCAGAGCATGTGTAAGTGACACACATGAAGCCCATTCTAAAGCAGACTTCCACGAATGTGTTGATCTAATAACATTGTTCCAAACTGCCATGTTCTACAGTGGCGGGTTTGCATAATGCTCGAGAACAGTCGAAGATAAGTTAGAAGAAGTGGAAGAAGGATCAAGGATTGCCCCTTGCGAGGAGAAAGGGCAGCCTGACAAAGCATACGATCGTGGATAGGCCATAGGGCTCGAGATCGAATAATGAACAAATTAATTGAGTAATAGCATAGAATAATAGACAGTTATAGCTTGTGACAGGCAGTGGTGTAACATTTAGCTGAGGAACAATAGATCAACCAAGAATGAAAAGTATGATGTGTAGAGCACTGAAATGGTTTTTGCAAGGTGAAATGCCGATTTACTACAGAGATAATAATTTCTTTTATTTTCCAGTGAAAATATTGAAGGATAGACAGATGAAAACTAAAGTATGCAAGCAAGCACGGAATGTTTTCGACAGGAGATTTACGGTTAAGACAAACTCCCATGACTGTGCTAGGAGAGCAACATTGTGAACGGCTGTGCAGTTTAATTTCACAATCAAGAGAGAGAGAGCAAAGAAACAAAGCAGATCAACCTTTCTCCTTCTCTCTTCGTCTGCCAAGACAAATGCCCGTTTGGCCCGCGCCAGAATTTCATTACCTTGATCGAAGGTAGTTTTAATGGGGTATGGAAACGAAATTTTAGTTATTTCTTTGCATAGGCAGGAGCTACGTTGTGTCATGTTCTTTGCTTAGCCAGAATTTAAACTACCTTAGAAACACCAGTATTTCACTCATTAACGCACAAAAACTAATTATAAAACACATAAAACGATTTCTTAGTACCACCTGGTAGCTGGGAGGCCGACTAGTTACGACGTTGAATGCCCCACCCCAGTGCCACTCACACAAGTGCAGCTCAAATGTATAGACAACTCAGGCTTGAACGAAATTGCGAAGAAATCGACAGTGGTTCCGCTTCTACAGTGGTTCCGCGACATACATTCCACACCATCAAGATCGCCGTTCTTTGCAGATGATAGGTAGGAGCTTGATCCGAAGATGCAGGGACCTCTGCCAGGCCAACCATCCCACTCCCGCCCCCATATCCACTGTGGATGACGTGCTCAAATATGGCACCCAGTGAATACTTTGTATACATGACTTGTATGTGTCACCATTGCTGGGTACTGGCGGTTATATCTACTTCATGGTTCCCTCGAAACTCCTACTTCTGCGGTGTGAAGCTAAAATGCTGAACCGAACGTTCGTGGCACATAAAATACCGGCATGGCCACGAATGACATTACAGACCAGCTATGTATAGGCAGTGGCAAATCCAAGGGGGCGACGGGGCGATCGCCCCCAAACAAACTCGAGACCCCCCTCCCCCTTTTTGGAGGGCAATTTGACATGAGTGGACCCCCGGTGCACACGAAAGAATGGGAGAATAGTATCCTTACAAATTTTCCGCCCCCCCCCCCCCAAAACGGAGTTCTGGATCCGCCCCTGTGTATAGGCCATAGGGCACAGAGTCCTCAAATATTACCACTAGGTAAGATTGTCACGCGTTGATGCCATTAAGCGGCAATGCTTGCAGCTACAGTACCTTTGGCCGTGCAGAGGCCCTTGTCGTCAAGAGCGCGATAAGCATTGTGCTTCTCGCTAGCCGATTTTGAATCAAGAGGTAGAGAGCTCGTGGTCACGTAATTGTGTTTCCGTACCCCTCTGCAGGGCTCCCAAAGAGACAACAACATGTATCTGTCTATGTGTTTTTCTTTCCTCTGCCTCTGTGAACATCTGGCATCCTGAGTTAAATAGAATGTATAAATCTTTGTAGCTTTTGACTCAAATAAAATAATCCCTTCATGTTTTCACCGAAGAAAAGGGCCAATCAGAACAGAACTTGTAAAGGAAATTGTTGCAGCACGTTTGATTTATCTGGCTTCTATTGTACGAGAAAAAATACAGTAACAGGTATCAAAGCAACAATGGTTTCATATAAACCAGAATAACGTACCTTGCCCATTGAAGTCCTTTCAAAGTTGGACCCATTGCACTTCCTGAAAGGAGAAACCCATTTTTGTGACAATGTCAAACACAATGTCAGCCGAAATCAAACATCAGAACTGGAGTATATATGCCATATTAAGCCGAATAGGAGTAAACCTCTAAATATAAACCCCCAAATTTGGACGAAAAATTAATTTTTCATTACATATATAGGGAAGTCCCAGAGAAATATGCAGTTATACAAAGGTTTTTTGATTATCTAAGAGTGCAATTATTTTCAAAGTCCCGAAACCTTGCTGTTGCTTCATGTCCTAAATAAAATAAAAATCAGATTTCATATTTACCTAAGCCTTCAGCAGGTCATACACTCTCCCTTCTCAAAGGCCTTTTTAATTTTCGTTTCGTTTTTTAAACAGAAATGGAAGTTTTCCCTAAATAGCACCGTGACTTGCACAGCGAACAGTGTGCTTTTAGTTATCTCATGTTAAATTTTTCCAGTAGCTCTAGAGCTTCTGAGGGCCTTTTCCGAGGTAGAATTTTGATGTTTTACCTTATCTGGTCCCTTTCTGGATGCGAGACGAATTGAGTTTTCACACCAGATTTTAAGACAACCATTTCAACAGCGCCCCATATATTTGACGCAAGAAAAAAATTTAATCATATATTTGGGTAAATATGGCAATACTGTAATCAGAAATTAACATTGGTAGAGCATTTTCTAAAACTATACCTGCAGCTCTGTGCCGGCACTCACGCAAATGTAGTGGTACGGTGGCTGCAGCTCTTGCACTTGAAAAAGCGCTTTGTTGCCTTGTGGTGCTTCAGGGGGTGATTTTCCTTCTTACACAAGTCAGAAGCTTGATGTGCTGTGTACTTGCACTGTGCCAGGTTTAAAAAAAAAGAAAGAAAAAAGACTCGATTGAAGAGGCACAGAAACTCGGATAGATTCTGTCAGAGGTACAGCTCTCCAATTTTTTTAATAATCACTAATAACAATACCTAATGGGGACTAGATAAGCCAGAATAAGATCCCGGCTTATTCAGCCCCAAGAGGCAGCAACAAATGGAGAACCCCGCCATCAAGATTACAGTGGGAGAGGGGAAATGTGAAGGGTGGCGAGGAAGATTTTCCACCTTTCCGGAAAAACATTTTGTAGGTCGGGCTTTAACAAGGCCAACTTGTTTGTGCCCACAACACGCATTTTGTGTCAGCGACAGAAGGGTGACTGCCCCAAAGCGGAGCGTTACCCCTGCTTTTATACATATACAGTGCAACCCACTTATAACGATAATGAGAAAACCCAAAATTTCAATCGTTATAACCGATTATCGTTGTATCTGGACTAGAAACTGACCATTTCCAGCCTAGAATCTCTAGAAACTGATCGTTATAAGCGATACATCGTTATATGTGGTATCGTTGTAAGTGGGTTGCACTGTAGTACATTCAGGAAAGTCCTGAATTAGAACGAACTATGACAACCGAGAACTGGCTCAAATTTTCCAGAAGAGCAGACACTGATAAAAAAGAACTGAGCCGAGCGCCCCATTTCTAAGCGTGGCAGCCACGTGCGCTGCCAACTCTGCCATGCAAGCGGCAATATGGGCGAGAGTAAGTGTGATAACCCCCATCACCGAACCGACTGAATGGGCCAGCCATGATGGTAGTTGTGGTCAAGAAAGACAAAATAAAAATATGCTTGGACCCAGTTGACCTCAACAAAGCGCTCCAAGAGAGAGCACTACCACATGCCGATGCTGGAAGACATTGTCACAAACATCGAGGGCGCCAAGTACTTTTCTACACTAGACGCTGCCACAGGATTTTGGCAGATTCAACTTGACAAGCCCAGCTCGTATTTGTGCACCATGAGCATGCCTTACGGAAGATACAGATTCCTCCGGATGCCGTTCAGAATTGCCACTGCCCCAGATGTCTTCCAGAGAGCAATGCGCCAGGTGCTCCAAGGTCTCGACGGCGTCGAGGTGGTCATGGACGACATACTGGTGTGGTGTTCCACAAAAGAAGAGCACGACAGACGTCTACAAAATGTCCTGCAACGGTGCCAAGAGGTGAACCTCAAGCTGAACCTGGCCAAGTGCCACTTCTTCAAAGCGGAGGTATGCTACCTCGGCTTTGTGCTAACCGACAAAGGACTCTCGATCGGCTCGAACAGAGCAGAGGAGATCCTTGCAGTTCAAGTCCCAGAGAACGCGAAGGAACTGAAGACATTCCTGGGAATGGGGAACTTTGTTGCCAGGTTTATCCTGAACATGTCCGAGTTAAGTGCACCTCTACGAGACTTGCTGAAGAAGGACAACGCTTAGGTCTGGACCGACTCTCAACAAGAAAGCTTTGAGCGTCTTCGGACAGATCTGGTGTTGTGTCTCTTCGAACACTGTTGCCTATGCGTGTGGGTGCAGTTGGGTTAGTCTCTAATGTGAGGTGATGTGATTGTATCTGCAGACAGATGTCTCTGCCCTTGGGACCGCAGTTCGGGTAGCCCCACGCAGTGTGCACGGCATTAAAGTCTCCAACTATTATGAAAGCGTGTGGGCCCGCCTCTTTTCTTGTGAGAGAGAAGAGCTGGTTGAATCAGTGTGTCCAGCCCTGATCATTTGATGAGCTGTATACGTTTAAGACACATACCTTAGTCCCACCTCGCTTCGGGGGGTAGACTGTTGCTAAATCATGAGGGATGTCTATACTGTCGAATTGATGCCACGACGCGGGGATGTTTCTGTGCACCAGAACGGAGGTCTTGCCACTTGTGCATTGTGTACTAAAAGCTGCAGATTGGCTGCGTTTCCATTTGTAGCCTCTGCAGTTCCACTGCCAAACTGTGACTCCTTTGTGATTAGTATATGCCATGGTGGAGTTGTTCTACTCGAGAGTGCGGGGTGTCTAGCACAGGGTCCGCCATGTGGGCGGTTTGATACGTTGGGGTTGGGTGCATGAGTTCATGCTGGGGAGCTCCAGGAGAGGCGTTCCTTAATCTAGAGCCGCATGTCTCATCCCTGTACGCCTTTGACACTCTGCTTTCAAATTCTTTTAGGAGGCCACAAAGCGAGTTTTGCATCGCAGTTTGTATTGCGTTGGCACTCTTGTTGTCAATGACTGCCTCCAGGTTAATGCATCCTTCCCTAACCAAGATGATGTCCTGCTCCACCTTGGAGTATTTGCCGTCGGGCTCCCTGTTGGATTGAGAGGTGTTAGGAATGGTGTCTTGATCCTCTGGTTGAGTTGTCGCGGCCCTCTTTTTTGAGGCTGGGGGCGCGATGGGGGCTTGCGCGTGCATGCTAGCCTTAAGGTTCTGATTTTCTTGTCTAATTGCCTGTACCTCATGTCTACAGGCCTTAAGTTCTCTAAGAAGGTTTTGGTTCTCTCTCTGAAGTGCCGCCATCTCAGCTCGGAACTTAGCGAGCTCCACTGCTACCTCTTGTGGGATTTGGGATGGGGGTCGTGCGTGGGATGAGCGGGTATGGGAAGGCTGAGAGTGGTCAACCTCTACCTTGAAGCTTACCGTTTTATAGGTGTTCCGCGCCTTGGGAGGGTGCCTGGAGCTTGCCCTTCTGGTGTTTCTTGCCAGCCCATGTGATAACCTCCCTCTGTCATTGGATGGTGTTCTGCTCCGGTTGATAGAGAGGGACCTCGTTGTTCGCCTTACTCCTGCCGGTGACTTACTCGCCGATCTACCTCTGTCTGGGAGGGCAGGCCAGTGCTTGGCGTCGTCGGTGTTGGGAGGCGGTTTTTGACTGCCTGGTGGACCCCTCGCCTTCAGGCGGAGGTCGGCCGGTGGGGTTGCTTGCGACGGTTGCTTGCAACGGAACGGGGTTGGAATCTTTGCGAGCATTCCGGCGTTCCCGTGAGGTGGGGCCCGCTGCATACCATGGATCGTTATCGTTGGGGTTTTCTAGGCCGCAGTGATGATCTGGTGAGGGCAGACATCCTGTCCATGTCCCTCTTACCAGCACTTGGTACAGGCTTCGGTCTCATGTCAGTACAGGGTACACCGGTAAGTAGCTGGCCGGTAGCGAACCCAGAAGGGGACTTTTCGTCCATTGAATAAGATTTGTACAGCGCTGGTTTCCCCGAGACGCTTTGCTGCGACTATAGGCAGGTCAGGGTTTGAATTGATCAGCACCTGGTTGATTTTGGCTTGGGAGTCCTCCAAGGGGTGTTGAACATAATTCCCGCAGTGGTGTTAGCCGGGGCAGAAACGTGCGCAGCAAATTCGTATTGCCTGCCTTTGACCAATATTGTGTTGACTGAGCACAGTTTCCTTGCGCGCTCTTCCTCCGGGGTGCTGATTAGTAGGTAGTTGGCCTTTGTAAATATGAGTATTCCGTTCCTTGGGTCAGGTGTGAGCTGTGCCGCCTGAGTGACGCAGTCGGCTAATGTGGTTGGCGAGACGGTGCTGAGGTTTAACCCACCTCTGGAGCGAAGCACGACTTTGACGTGGTCCTCCGGGAGGCGTTGAGCTGGTGGGGCCCGATGCCTGAACCGTCCTCGCGTCGGGGCCAGTCCGGTGCTGCTCTTTGTCGCTGAAGTTGCAGTTGGCGAGGTCGCCGGCGATGGTGGTGAAGTCCAGCCGGGATGGCTGGGCGCGTCTGGGATTCGCTGGCTCCTTAAGATGACCGTTTGGGACTTGCCGTCTTGCTCTGGGGGGTTTTCCCGGCTACAACAACCTCCATGGCCAATGTCATTTCTAGGCCCAGCCGCTAAGCCCTGCGGCTAGGCTTCCTCCCTCGAGAGAGCCGATCTCTGGGCGAAGGTGCCGCGGCAGGCCGACGGAGCGAGGCGGTGTTTGTATACTAGGATCACGTTCAGTTCTTCGGAGTTTACGAAGCCCGGAGAAGACGTCCGTTCTCTTCGGAGGTTCGCAGCAGTCTCCCGGTGAAGCGGAGCAAGTGCCACGGTCCACTGTAGCCAAGGCAGGCAAACATGCAGAAGACGTAATAATCAAGTGATCTCATCAGGACTAAAAGACCATGGTTCTGTCTTATCACAGTAACTGCCATCCCACGATTTGGCAAATTGTTCTCTCAACTCTTGGCTCCCGACATTGATGACATCGCCTGGAAATTGACACAATGACGGGGGCAACGTGGTTGGCGAGAAATATCTGTACAGTAAACTCTCACTTGAGTGAACATCGGTTTAACAAATATTTCAGACTAACGAACTTTAAACAAATCCCCGGCGGTTTTCCTATGCATTTTATGCAAAAGGTGTTTCAGTTAAACGAAAAACGAATTTCAGAATAGCGAATATTTCAGTTCGACAAACTTGATCGGTGGACCCAGGATTATCTTTGCATTTAGTTCAAGGAAGTTTTGTGCTCTGCAGTGCTGGCGTAGCCGATGCCCGCCGCCTCTGCAGTGGCGGCGCTTCATCGCTGGCGTTTACAGTGCCGCCGAGGCAAAGCGGCGCTGCAGTAGACGAAAACGAACCACATGGTTTGCCTGTTTTTCTTTTTGTCATCGGTTCCATTTGGCTATCTTAGTTTTAGGTAACAACGGCAGGACGGCAGTTTGTGCGCCCACTTTCGTAATGAGTACGACAAAACTAAAGCGGTTGTCTCTATCAGAAAAGCTCAAAATTCTTCAGCATCTGGACAACGGTCAAAGGCAAGTGGACGTTGCGAAGGACTATGAGATTCCACCGTCGACGTTGTCAACGATAGTGAAGCAAAAGTCGGAGCTTGAAGAAGAAACTGCATTCAATCCCAACAGGAAACGACTCTGCACGGGATATTTCAAGCCAGTGGACGATGCCATTGCTTCGTTACAGCAACAAGCTCTGCCAGAGGGACTGCAAAAAACATGAGACTCCTGGGACAGCTTTGTTACTTTATGCGCTTTAAGAGTTCCGGTGCAAATGAAAATTACAAATTTTTTTTCAAAATGAGAATGGCAGCAACGCTCCGCACTTGCACGAATATTATGCGACCATGAATATAACGCGAGGGCAGGTTTTGATGCCCTCGAAAAGAAAATATTATTACTCTTACAATGCGAGCCGATGCCGCGTAAATTTACCACACTCGGAGGCATAATGGAAATCGAAGAAATATCAGTTTATATCTCCACTGCACTCGTCCTCACTGCTCAGGTCCTTCTGTAAGTAATCCACCTGGCGACTTCGCAGAGATGCAGCAGGATGGTGCGTGCGCCGCTTGTCTAGTAGCTCCTTTTTCTTCGGCGTGAGCTTCTCCGCAGCCCACAACCAAAGCAGGGCACTGAAGCAGAAGCACCAACACACAAACACCAGACCATTCTGGGGCAGAAACTAAAAAATGCGCAGGCAGAAAAAGACTGGCGGACTCGATACACGGTCACACTGATTCTTGTTCTGTGGTCTCGCATAAACACCTCGGGTTGTACGATTGCGTAAACACGGTCGGTGGTCTTGGCTTGGCTTTTCTTGACTTGGCCTGGCTTTAATTGGCCAGTGTTTGCATTCCCTCAAGGCAAGTTAGTCGCATTTCTGCGGCGTGCTTTTTGGCGTGCATTGTACAAACACAGAGGTGATAAAAATGCTTTTTATGTTTTCTATTCCCCCTTCTCGTGGCCCAATAGCTAATAAAATACCTCCCACACCCACACTTCTTTTTCCACCCGATCTCCTGCACTGAGCTGGAGGGGTGGCTTTCTCCAGACTCACGCGCCTCATGGCTGAACTCAATTCCGAATATAATGCGAGGTGCGAGGTAATTTCTAAACAAAAACTTGCGTTATATTTGTGCAAATACGGTAACTGTTATGCACTTTGTATATATCAATGAATGACATGATTCCATAACTTGCATTTCATACTTTTGACTCAATGTATGCTGTGCCCTATGCTGTTCCATATTCTAGTGAATATATTCAGTTTAGTGAACTTTGAGTTAAGTGAACTATTTCCTTGGGTCCCTTGAAGTTTGCTCAAGTGAGAGTTTATTGTACTTTGTTTCACTTTAAGGTCGAAGCGCCGCCGACGCTACGAGCCAATGGGACCAATCAAACGGCGTCAAAAGCGCAACATCATGGCATTCGTCCTATTTTTGTATGTGTTATTTCATTGGCTAAACCAGGTGTCTCCAAACTCCCTGGCTAAGGGGCCGGATTTGGGATCTCTCGCAGTCTCAAGGGTCGGAAAATAAATAAGTGAATATAAACGAGGAAAACCTAAATAAACAAACCTAGATATGCAATTAAAAAGGAAATTCACGTTCGGCTAAACATACAAAAAGAATTCATGCTGGATGAATACTTACTTTATTTTAGAATAAATATTTAGATAGTTATAAGATTTATACACTAATTGTGACTAAGAAATCTAATAGGGCAGGAATTAAAGCACATAGGAACTTTGGCATATTCACATACGGCAGAAGACTAGTGAGAACGGCAAAAGTGACTGTGACAATATGCAATAGTTATGACACAGGAAACTGAGTACTAGGTACATATAAACATGAGAATGCAAAATAATTCTAACATTGTTACACAGACATGAAACAGGGGACTATGACTGGTAATACTCATGATGGCAATGTGCAATAAATATGCCACAAAACTAACAGCAGCTAGGATATAAATCAGAACAAATACGATGCGTTTTGTGTGCATTGGACGCCGTTTCTTTTACATCCGCATTTTTTTGGCACTCATAGCGGCGGACCTGCTGGAAGCAGGCTACGATGCAGGCGTCACTGCAGGGATTGCGGCCAGCCACGAGCCGGTCGGAAGGCCTTCTCGGCCCGCGGGTTTGGGGTGTGGAGACCCATGGGCTAAACTAATCAAGTGCAGCGAATGCCTTGTGCTTGTAGTATGTGTGTTCATGGTTGTATGTGTTCGAACCTTTGACTGTGCTCTGACCTAAGGTGAAACGAAGCACACAATGAGTAGAGACGCTGTCAAATATATTTTGTACTATTTTGCTTCCCGTCTACTTCTTTCAATGGTAGGGCCGAGCAATAAAATATTTATATTTTTTGCTCTGTCTAAGCCCATTTTGGAGCAACATGTAGCAGACTTCTGTACATGGCACAATTTGGCACAAATGGCTCACCACTTCCATCACTGCAAAAATGTACAATGGGATGGCGAGAGAGAAACCAGTAGCATCTGGTGCCAAGACCACCAAACAGCCATTCCGCACAGTGTGGGCCGCCTCACAAATAGAATGCTGTCAATAATCATCCTGTGGAGTAAAAAGCAGTCATTTTCAATCAGTGGCGTAACCAGGAAATTTCTTCAGGAAGGGAGGGAGGGGGGGGGCTAAAGTGCATGAGATGTCCATGATTTCGTGTTTGTCTGTGTGTGCGTGTGGGGGAGGCTGAAGCCACATAACCCCCCACCCCCCCTCCCCGGCTACGCCACTGTTCCCAATCATCCGTGGTGAGTGGAGGCAACCAACCCAGGAAAGTACCCTTGGCAAGACCAAAAATGTCTGGCAAAATGTGACAACAGGAATATGCAAGTGCCATCAATGGGCAAGAAACTTTGAAGACTCACGATTTTGCAAGAGACAACATCACACTGTATCTCCTTGACAGACAGCATCTTCTCCTCCAGCTGTTCTTTCTTCTCGAGGACACTGAAGTACTGCATTTCTTCCTCCGTTTCCAGCTAAAACAAAGGGAATAACAAGTAAGGTGCTTAGTTGAAGTTTGAAGTAACACAGGATAAAATGCAAATGAAGGTCACATTTTCACATTTGAAATCGCTCCGGATAAAGGATCTAACAGTTCATGTAGCACGGAACCCAGATCGTCGTGAATCCACGGACAACTCACGTCGTCCAGTTGATGCGCATGGGATGACTTTTGGCGCAGCAACTTTTCCATTTCGTCCTTGCTCATCGTCGGTCCTAGCCGACTCTTCTTGGCTTTAGGAGAACCACCCTCTTCGTCTTTGCCGTGGTCAGCTCCTACGTATACAGTAAACCCCGTTAACTCGAAGTCATAAAAACTGGGAAAAATTTCGAGATAAGCGAAAGTTCGAGATAAGCAGAGTACCGAAATTTTCGAAGTACCGACCGCGGATTTCGAAAATCTAGCGCTTCCGAAAATCGTACCAATCACAGCTTCGTTTTTAAGCAAAAAATCACTTACTAAAACGAGAAAAAAATAAATTAGAAACAAGCGTCCAGCGGTCCAGCGCACGCACATATTCCTCAGAGCGCCGCCGTCATCCCATGTGGACGGGGTTGAACGCAAGGCGACGCGACAACGGCTTGGCGGCCTGGCGACTTCGGCGACCACGAGATCGGGAGAGCCGATAGAGACACCACAAGCCAGCACAAGCGTAGAGAAAAAGAGAGAAAGAAAAGTCCCGGGAGATGGGGAGAAAGCAAAAAGCAAGAAAACAAACGTCCTTGAACGCTCGCTGAAGACTCATAAGCCTCTTCTCTGGCTACGCCACTGCCCATGATCTATTATAATTGAAAAATATTTCAGGTTTCTGATATTTGTAGTTTGCGTAGTAGGTGTCACCAAACATGACAAAGCGAAAACAAAAAACAAAAAAATATGTTCGGACTCACGTGCATCATCTTACCTGAACAGAGCCTGTATATACTTCACTGTCCCCTCCAACCATGCACACATTTTAAAACTTCTTTCTTACTAGTATACATTTTGTGGGCACTCTCACAAATTTCGGTTTCAACTTGATGTTGATATTGAGCAAAAGCTAGGAGCATAAGCTCCTTTTATGTGAGCGAAATCATTACATACAACTGTTCCACTGGGAAGCTAAGTAAAGGAGACCTTTTGAAGGACTTTCAATTTTGTAGCACCTACTATACTAACCCTCAAAATTGAAATGAGCTGGGAAGTCAGTGACATTGCAAGTCACGTAGGAACTTACCCAGATTACTTTAGTAGCCGTTGCTGCAGCACAAAAAAGATTTTAAATCAAAGCTTAGTGACTGCTAAAATTAAGCAGCTCTAAACGTTTTTGTCCGTCAAACAAAAATGCAAAAATGCAGGTAAGAGATGCTAAGTTTTAGTATGCTACATGTCTGCTAGCATTTGCACATGAGCATTTCAGTTTCTAAGTGCAACAGGCACTCCCCATGTTTCACAAGTCTTGTTTTATGGTGACGTTTGAAAGATAACCAGAATGAAAAATGAGGCCAAAGTCCAACAACTTACCTGATGGCTTGAGCTGATCAAGCTTCCTTTGGATCCTTGCCTGAGCCTCAGGGGAGGTGAAGTCCTGCTTGACTGCATTTGGATCCTTGGCAACCAAGGGCCCCTTCGCCCTTACCTTCTGGATAGCTTTTATCTACATATATGTAGTGAGCAGGAAACAAAATACATTAACCAATTGTTCTAACTCCATTCAGTATTCTTTTGCTGTTTCCTGCTCGCTTGATTGGACCAAAATGCACTGGGATCCAGCAGAGATAAATAAAAATATTTTTATGTGTGGTATAACACCCAAATTACCGAAAGCAAAATATAATGAAAAATTGCTCTACATCCTAGACCCTATGCGGGGCTTTTTCACACTTTTTTCCTACTCCTAGAAGTGAGTACTAGCATTAGCATTGAAAGTGGTACTGTCGAGACCAGTTAAAACGGAAGTCGGTTATAACGAAATAAGCGGCTACAGCGAAGCAATCACGGTTTCCCATTCCCTTTTGCAGTTCATTAACCAGAAGTCGGTTATAACGAAATAGTGGATATAAGCAGAAGCTATTTTCGATTTCCGTTGACTTTGTTATGACCGGCCACGACAGTAACGCAACACCAGTGGATTGTGTTACAACAGGGTGGAAATGGGTTAAAATAGAAGCGGTTACTACTAAAAATGCAGGTGCAGCCATCCATTACACTTCTTTACTTTTCCACTTTTTCATTTTGAAATTGAAGGATGCAGCTCTCACAACTGTATTTTCGTTAAAGTTACTCTCCTGGAAACTTTTAACCAAAGTACCTAGTGTCCCTACGCACCTTGGCAATGTCAGAGGCAGCCAGTGGCTTCATTCCTGACACGGAGGCAGTCCCCAGGTCCACAACCCTGTCATTGACAAGGCCTCTGCCTAAAACTGGGCTCATCTTCTGTGGCTGTGCCACTCCGCCGTTGAGGCTTTTCAGCTTCTGTTGATGCATCCTGAGGAGGTCCTTGGCTGTGATGGAAACCACATCCCTGCTGGGCCCTAGACCAGATGAAAAGAGTACCACTGTCAGCAAGGATTTCTTAACCCTTTGAGCTCATGTGTCGGATGTCACCCGACAAAGAAACATTCCCGTTGAAGTCAGGCGTCCGGGCTCCCCAATAGTCTCATTTCTGCTTTGCCGTCAATTGTCGCGTGCGCCCTAAAAATTTCGACTTGATTAATTTTCTTTTATCATTGAGTGCGTAAACTTCTTTTTAATTTTTCTGGACAGCGGAATTTTGCATGCACATTCGCACATTGTTTATTGCTGGCAGCTTTTTCTCCGTTAGCTTTACATGAAAACTATGTTAGCGATTCAGGTGACGAGTGAAGCTGATTTTAGCGGAGAAGACAACGCTGAAGAGGGCTCTGAAAGTTTCCGTGATGAATCTTCGGAGGATGATTATGACAGTTCTGTGAATGAGAGTGAAGTGGATAGATTTTACAGACATTGGCATTTCTCAAAGCTGGACATGGATGCAGATGAAGACTTTGAAACTCCTTGATGGACAGTCCATGATCCCACATTTTCAATTGTTTTTAACGGACACTTTGATGATTAAATTTATTTCACGACCACTAAGTAAATGTATTGTTTTTGAGTGAAATAATTCTTACCTGAAGGCCAACAAGGTAAAAAGTAACACAACTCCGAAAGGTTAAAGGGCCACCTCAAACAGAAACATTTTTGCCATGATCTTCGTACAATGACACAACTTAAGACTTTGATGCAAATATCAGAGGTTCATACAGAAAGAGAGGCAATAGCATCTCTTCTTTAGATGGAGTTTCATAAACCTATTAATTAGAGACACAGAACAGGCACCAGTGATATTCTGTGTTGCATATTATGTTAGTTGAACTTCGACTAAGATCGCCTCTACCAACATACTCCACTTCTTCATTCTAATATATTTTGGACAGCTCCCTGGTATTAAACACATGAGGTTCCATGTTATAGGCGTCATTTTACCAATAAACACATAAAACTAACTCTCTGCCCATACCTATGCCAATTATAGGAAACACATAAACAGAGATTGTTTGGCTGCTTGCTCTAACTATCTATACTTCCCGTTTCAAATGTAAAACGAAATAAAGATTATCACTATTACTATTATAACCCCTCGGTTACCTCGGCAAAAGCTTGTTACTTCCAAAAATTAAAACAGTCCTCAATTTCTCACTTTTGTGGCAAGCAAATGATGTCCGACTACCCAAGGTAAACTGATTTTTGCATAGTGGCTCTGTGTTCAGTGCTTGGATACAGCAAACATCTACATTACTGCAGATGCTCATTAGACCTTTAGGCATTGTGATTAATTAGATGGGGACCGACCAGGAGTTACTATCATAAGGTGCAGAGCAAAACCCTACCTAAAATGTGAAGATGATTATTAAAAAATAGGCAGCAAGAACATGCTTAGACAATTAGTATGGACCTTATGTGCTTTGGTCAACTCTCAATTTCCAGGAAAATGAAGCGGTGGTACTCAGAAGGGCCCTTAAAACGACACAAGCTCAAATCGGGACACTTTAATGGCAGCGTTGCGAGTTTCAAGAGTCATTAATACACCAGGTGCAGAATCAGGCATTCTGAGTTCAAATTCCACTTCTGCTGGTCTTAAAAATTATGCATGTTGTACCGGCATGTCTGTGTGCAATTTCTATTGTAATTACAAGAAGACATAGATCAGCACATTTTCTTCAATTTGACTTTTGAGTAAAGTTGTACTAACCAGGCACTGTACTAGTTTTTTCCTTGACAACATGTTGGAGAAAGTTCCTGGAGCCGGCTCCGGGTTTGCAAAGTGCCTGACCCCTGAAATGGAAAAACAGCTTTATTCATTGTCAACAAAATGATGTTCATTGCTCGCTCTTGAGAGGAGGTAAAGCATGGAAGTACTACTAGAGTAATAATACTTTTCTCCAATGTTTGTACTGTACCCAAGATAATGTGTATTTTCACTATGATGCATAAAATTAGAGCAAACATTTAGCAGGCATGTTCAGACTACAAATATAATAACCGAGGTAAAAATCAGTCCAGCTCGAGCTGGTTAATGAAAATGGTCCCTGCTGGATACAGATGAATCTAGCCAGATTAAGTTTCATTTCCAGCTAGGACCAGTTCCATAATCCAGCTCCAGCTCTACTGATTTTCACCTGAAAACTGAAATGTGCACAGACACAAAGTGTATTACTAGCATAGGAACTATGCACTGCTCATGAGACATACGGTACGTGACCATACAAAGTATATCAAGCAAATTGGGTAAGGATGTTGAGCCTGTTCTTTGCAGCCAAAACCCTTAAGCAAACATTAGGCTTCCTGAAGGTCGAGTCAGTAGGATATGACGTTGGTACGAGCAAACGAAGATAAAGCACAGACTCACAAAAAGTCAGACTTGGCTGCAATCTCATTGATGGCCTGATTCTCCCGAGAGGACAGGTGCTGAAGTTTGATGGCAGAGGCACCAGAGAGACGCACAGCCTTCTCTATATCTTCTGCTTGTCGAGCAACTTTCAGGCTGCTCAGAGTAAACTTGTCCTTCCCTTTGAGTGCTTTCGTTGTTTGTACCCTAAAGTAAAAAACAAAGGCAAAGCTTTACATGCAGGAAAGCCCACAATTTCTGCGAGCCTAAACAGCACGGCGGTCATTATAAACCCTGTCATGGTTGCTCTAAGACATATATACCACACATATGTTGGGAGGAAGTACGGAATACACAAAGTTGCTCCTAGTGGAGAGAGCATAGCTGAGTTACTCCCAAAGAATCAATAAAATAGTGCAAATATGTGTTGCAAGCATTCTCATACCGTGTTAAGGTGGGCTTACACACTTGCGACGGCTTAGGACCATGTGTCTTAAAACCTCTTAATATTTCTTACGAAGAGAGAACAGACTGGTGCCATCTATCGGGAAGCCGTGGAACACGTCGCATTTCTGTATATTTCCTATATTTTCGCGCATCAATCTTTCTTTCTCTGCTTGAAAAACATTTTGTCAATGCTATAAACAACCATCTCTCATGATAGTGTATACATTTGATCTCCTCCGCCAAACCTTCGCCCTAGTGAAATGCAGTTCCAAGGTCTCCTCACAGATGGTGTCTGCGAGTTCTCTCATCCTAAGACATAATAAGAGCTCGGTCCTAAGCAAACGCGAGTGTGTGAACAAGCCTTAGCTCTCAACAGTCTCAGAAATATGGCAAACGTTCCTTAACAGCTTGACATTTAGTGTAGGTACAACCTTGGACGCTGTGCTCGTGCCACGGAGCACATCTGGAGACTGTGGACCAGCGCCAAAGAAAAGTCACTCAGAAAATGTGCCCCGTCATTCTATGGCTACTCAAGAGTAGCCATAGAATGACACATGTCTAGAGTAGCGGGAGAGTGCAAGTTCAACGTACGAGGGGTTTATGTACATCTGGCCACCGTACATAATTTGGCTCTTCTGCAGAATCTTCTGCCTAATCCCTTGCGGTGCGACGCCCGAATATCTGCAGACCAGACAAACATTGCAAATCAGACATGTGGCACTACGCAAAAAACAGTTTAACAAAACTCTCGCCATAAGAATTGTGTTTCCTCGTGCAGATACAGGGTCTTGGAAAAGTATTTCCTAAAACACCTCTGACAAAAACATAAAAAGCGCTCCTTTTTAAGCAATATGAAAAAGCAATAAAAAAACACATTGCAAGGTGTAGGATATATGGAATACTGTAGCACTAACTATGATGGAAGCTTCAGAGTGTCAAAGAACTTTAGGTCAATGTCAGACAAGTCTGTAGGTTGAAAGTACTATGTTGGATATGGATAGTCTCCAAGCAGTCCACAAGTAGTAAGGAGATGTCACTCTGTGATGACTTGTGCACAAACTAGAGCTTTTTTTGACAAAGGTCATTTTTGTACAAACAGTAGTTGACTATGCAGGAAAAGCTGTGACAAGTCCATACCTGCTTGTTATAAAATTACTGGCAGAAATACTTTGCCTCAAGGTTTTCAAAGCATCAAGTTTTGGCAGATTTTAGAAGCACCCCCCCCCCCCTTTCCTAAAAGTATTATCACAGGCCTGCTGGTTTCTCTCAAAGAAAAAGAATACAGATGTCAAGAAAAATGTAGTTGGAAACTTACGATGCTTGCAACTCTGTTCGCTTGGAACTCATTTTTCTGTACTCTGCTTTGACATGATACACACAGTATGGACATGTGTACCTGGATAAGAAAAGGGTAGAAAATCTTAAATGTTTACACATCTAAAGAGTATTAGCTTGACTGGGCCCTTATAGAAGTTACAGTGAGAAATATTACAAAGGCTAGATGAGGTGCCATAAAACTGGGAAAATATTTCCATGTTGCAAAGACTGAAGAATTACATCATAACTTTTTTTATGCACCATACATGCTATGCATAGCTTGCTCACAGGCATGCCAGTTTTTTATAAGCCGCGAGTGTTCAATTCGCCGTGTTAGTTGCACACAGCAGAAGTTGTAGTACGAAGAAACCAGTAAGTAGAAATAACCGTCAGTACCCAGCAATGGCAACACTTGCAAGCTATGTATCTTAGGACAAAAGGAAGAGTATGCAAGACTGAATAATTAAACCAGACAAATGATTAAAGAATATCGCATGAAAGCTGATAATAATAAAAACAACCATACACTAACTCCGGTCTTTGACAACACGGCAAAGTGGTGGTACTGAGTGAGATATGCATGGGGCATGCAAAGACACACTCGAAAAACCAAGTTCGTGCAGAAGTGCAGTGCTCACAGTTCGTGCAGACAGATGGGCATGTTTGCTGTGTAGCTAATCAATGTCCCCAAAAAGACTTTTGGGAATGCAAAATTACACGGACCTTAGTGGAACAAGGTCATGTCTTTCTATAATGTTAAAAGGTGAGCAAAAAGACAAGAACAAAAAGAAACACACACTACAGGATGGTCAGATCATACAATGATGGTAAGGGTCATACTTTTTTATATTCATGTGGAAAATATATGTCGAAGCCATGTTTTGGGGGCTATTCAGCTGAAATGCAGCTATATTTGGCAGTTAATTTCACACCGAAGCATGCACATAGTATTAATTTTTACAGCGGAGCTGTTAAGGGCTAGTTTCCCCAGTTTCGTGTCCGGTACCAAACAAGTGTCGACACAAAAATACACATAACTCTGAACAGCTACCGCCATTAATGAGCAACGGCGGCAACTAGACGCGGCAATTTTTCCAGCTATCATAGAAGAATTGATAGTTGGGCGAGTTGGTGGGAATTCATTGTAGGAAACAGCACGCAAAACAGACAAGGATGAAGAAGAAACACGCGGGACGACGCGTACACCTTCGCTGGTCTTCCTTCTTCACCAGAGCACCAGAGTGAAAAGGCTGTTCTACTTATTTTATGAAAAGCTTAGAACATGTACACAAAATATTAAAGATTATAAAAAAAAATTTCTATGCAAAAAGAGAAAAGCAATGAAACATGTCAAGCAAACACATTTTAGAGACACATTCCCAAACTATTTATTAACAAACTACTTTATATAAAATGTTGCCAAATGTATAAAAATTAGCATATTTAAAAGCATTTCATGAATACATTAAAAACATGCTCAGCCAATATTGTAGCTGTTATTAATGTTGAAATGCAGATTTCTCTAAATGTGGCAAAATTGCATGTCAATACTTAAAAAATTCCATCTTTTATTTTTTCTTGCACTCTCTTTAATGATCTGCAGTGTCTTAACTAACTTGTGATGGCAAAACATTGAGTAACCTATTACCTCTAAAAGAGAAAAAAGACCCCAAACCATCACTCAAATTGAGCTAGCTTGTCTTTGTTATAGGGGCTCTGCCACACGACGTCGGCTCCAAACAGACATTTCCTAGGTTCAACAAAGGCTGTACAGCAGTCCTGCTCTTTTGTAGGGTGTAGAAAGTCGTGCTGTCCCTAGCTTATCTTTATATTTGTGTTTCCTTGCGTTGCCTACTAAGACAACCCCCTGCCTCCCTTTGCAAAATGTGTCCAAATTAGGTGTTTCTTCGGAGCACCATAATAAGCTGCGCCTCTCGCTGTTCTGTGCTTGAGTATCGATTGGCCGGTACCAAGAACCACAGTTCCAAAGTAGAGGCTCCTTGTCCGTCGTACGCCGCCATCGCGTAGTCCAAACCACGGTAAATCGTCGTATCAAGGCAAGACACTGGTTCTAAAATCGACTTTTTGTTTATAAATGGATTATAATGAAAATCAGTGTGTATATGTGTTTTGGCTTCCTCTTTTCAAATATTCAATTAGTTCTGCGATATCTCAATTACTTTTCGAGTTACAAAGAAAATAAGGAAGCCTAATTAGGTCATTTCTTACGACTCATTAAGGAACTTTCTAATAGGAATTTTTTTGCGGTAAATGATATGGATTCGTGAAGCTAAAGACCTGCCATGCAAGATGATGCTATTTATATTTTTGTAAAGATAGATCATTGTATAACACTAGTCTAATTGGGTCAAGTACACTATTTACAAAGCCTAACGAGGTCACAATATCACTAATAAAAAATTTCGGGCCCACACTGTCATACAAAAATAGCATCACCTTGCAGTTCATTTCTTTCTGAATTCAACGGTATAAAGTTCATAGAAATCCTTGAAGAATAATCCCATGAAAACATCCGTAAGGCTAGGCATGTAGACGAAAAATGCCAGGTTGAGAAAATTGCAGTTGAAAAAGCTTCTGACACTCATTGCATAAAAATTGCAAGGGAACCCATGCAATAATGTTCAGCAAATATGATGCATAGCTCTATCTGAACAAATTGAGATAAAAAAATTTTGCAATCCATTCACGGGAACCTTTAGAAAATAATGTAAAACTGAGAAATAATGTATCATAGAACATATTTTATACACTGAAATAATAAATCACATGACAAAGAACAATCTACTATCTAAAGAACAGCACGGTTTCCGTAAAGGCTTATCTTGCGCCATGCAACTTGCCGAATTTTATCATGATTTGTCATCTGATGTTGATGAGGAGGCCAAACAGATTGTATATTCCTTTAGATTTTCGCAAAGCTTTTCGACCACCGTTTCGCATTCACTTCTGCTCAATAAACTTAAGATGTTAAATATAGACTTGACGGTACTAAGGTGAATGAAAAATATTTGCTAGATGCGTTGTCAGTCTGTACTAGTGAATGGTAAAAAAGTTCGGCATACGTTAATGTTACATCGTGGAGTCCCACAGGGCTCTGTCTTAGGGCCGCTTTTGTTCTTAACATATATATCAGTGATATTTCCTTGGGTATTTCATCTTGTGTTCGGTTGTTTGCCGATGATTGCGTGGTGTACAGAAATAGCTAATAGCAAAGATGATGCCACCCAGTTACAAATAGATTTAGAATCCATTACTACGTGGTGCTCTACATGGAAAATGACTTTAAATCCCAAAAATGTGTGCATTTATGTTTTACTAAAAGAAGAAGAAAATTGAAACCCAGTATTATATAAATAACAATATAGTAAACAAGGACTCTAAGTATAAATACTTAGGTGTCACGATATCAACTGACTGTTCGTGGAATTCACATGTGGATGACGTGATTGTAAAGGCTGGCAGGGCACTGAACTTTATTCAACGAAGCCTAAAATGTTCACTCCTAACTTAAAGGAAACCGCGTATTTAACATGTGTTAGGCCGATTTTGGAATATGCCTGTGCCGTCTGGGACCCGGAACAAAAAACATTAATAGACAAACTTGAAAAAATACAAAATAGAGCTGCTAGGTTTGTTCTGGGACGGTACGGGCGGAGAGACAGCTGTACTCAAATGAAGACTGAACTGAATTGGGAACCTCTCTCAGCCCGCCGTAAAAAATTGTGTTTAAAGTTTCTGTTTTTGATATTTAAAAATAAAACTGGAATTAACAGTGAAACTTACTTAAAAGAACCATATTATATTTCTAAACGGAACGATCATGCTTTCAAAATTAGAGAGTACCACGCCAGGACGAGCATGTACGCCAACTCCTTTTTTGTTAAAACGATACGAGAGTGGAATGGGCTGTCGGAGCTGCAAGTGTGCAGTGAAAATGAAGATGTGTTTTTTTCAGCATTGTAACCTCCTGCTGTAACGCCCTCGGGCACTGCGGGGTAATCTCGAATAAAGAATAAATAAAGAGGGCCGGGAGGCAGCGAGCCGGATTTCAAAAAGTTGAGGGGGGGAGGGGGTGAGGTAGGCAGGAGAATAGCACCAGCTAAAATCAGATACAAACTCCCACTGGTATGATAAGTGATGAAAACAGAATATTTGTTTTTTCGTGTAAGTATTGGCGATGTACGAGAGAAAAATATAAACATGCATTAAAGCTGCTAATTGACATGCGACATTGCTATTATGAGGAGCTTCATCTCAAACTCTTGTTACTACACAGTCCTAGTCACACGAGTTTTAGGCGTAAATAGACTAGGGCTTTTCGTTTTTGGGTTTTATATTTTTTCGAAAATCGGGAAGAAATCGGGCTTCTCCGGAAACCAATTTGGAATTTCAGTTTTTTTTTTTTTTTGTTTTATATATCAAAGGTAAATGCATGAAATATGTGATCTACACGAACTAATGTCAGTAATAATTATGATGTAGGAATGGTGCTCGAACGCGCAAGATCTATTCACCTTCTGACCAATTCTGAAGCGAATCGATGCCCAGGTCACGCAGTACAAAGGAACTTTTGGCCATCAAACAAATAACTGAGAAAAAGCTTTAGAAATAGATCCAGAATTGTTATCTTTTTTATAAATTAAGCTCATTCTAAGGTCGGTTTTCGGGGGCAGATCGGGTTTAACCTGATTTACACAAAAACCAGCTCGGGGGCAAGATCGGGTAATATCGGGCCTTAGATGAAAATGAAGAACCATAAGTATACTTCATTTGATGTGAAACAGTTATGGCCTGGAAAGTGTATGCATCCGGGATAGTGGGAGGTTGCACGCGGGCCATAGGTTGTTGACCACTAGCGTAGACTTTTAAGCTGTT